>JAQFXM010002269.1:0-25705 GCA_034693345.1 Entomobrya multifasciata
AAAAAATAATTAATTAGCCACTTATGTGCTTAAAATTTAATTAAAACCGATTTACGTGTCTATATAGACACGTAAAATTAAGATAAGAAATAATATTTTTTCAATTTACGTGTCTATATAGACACGTGGTACTAGACTGTAATTATGATTGTTTAATTATAAAAATACTATAAGTAATTTTCTATGGATTAATCTTGTTTCGATTCGAATGTGATGCGGTCAAAGATTTTTATGAATAGTTGCGATTCGAATGCGATACGGTTTAAGTTTTCCGCAACGTTGATTCAATTCGAATTCGATGCAGTCAAAATGATTTGCAAGGTAGATTCGATTCGAATGCGGTGCGGTTTTAATTTTCCGCAACGTTGTTGCGATTCGAATTCGATGCGGTGAGCTGTAAGTTACAAGTGTGGTCAGTCTGCCAGCGCAGCGTGCAGTTGCATTTGTTCGCATGAAAATGAAAGCTAGATGTGATGTGATGTGTGTTGTTGTTTACGCATAATACTAAATCTGGCTGCAAACATCTGTGCTGTTGTGTGTTATGTGATGACTTCGTTCAGAGTCAATCCAAATCCAAAGTCGTCTTGAAGTGTAAAGAAACTGCTGAATCATTTTAGGAGAACCATTGTTTTATTACACTGATAACCAATTGAAGTTGAAGACTCTACTAGTGAAATATTTAAAATTGAAAGTGATTTATCATTGAAGTTATCTGGGTTGAAGTGCTGCAGGATTTCCTGTTCTAAAATATAATACTAGGACAATCAACTGTAAAACTGTGGGGATGAAACAGGAATCTGTCCTCCTCGTAGGAAGATCGTGTAATATGGCTTCTTCGTCTACGGGCAGCGAAACTCGACCAGTTACAAGAAACGAGATTTTAAAGTTAATGAAAGCTCGGGAGGATATTGATGAGCAAATCGTTGCACTTGGAGGAATCCTGGAATCTGTAAGTACTTTAAATTACTCATTGTTTGTACTTTGTACTCTTTACTTTCAAATTTAGATTGAATCACTCAGAGAATTTAACAATAATTGATGAAATTCTACTTGTATTAGAATCATATTGGAATGACGGAGCCATTGGTGGACAACGAAGGTTATCCAAGAAATGATATCGATGTTTACCAAGTTCGTCATGCTCGACATAAGATTATTTGTAAGTTTTAATTTTTTATGATTTTCATTTTCACATGTTCTTCTGTCAGTTAGTTGATTGTTTCTTGATTGCTTATTAACCTAGGTCTGCAAAATGATCGGAAAGCATTGACAAAAGAAATAGAAAGCAGCTTGGAGAAATTACATCAAAGATTGAAAGAACAAGGCGAGGAAGGTACTCCTATGGATGTTGATTCTACTTCCAGCAATACTCAATCTGAAGCAATTCAACCTATTGCCAAAGTAAATTTGGTTTCAGAAGGATCCCCAGCATTCCATGCAGTAAGTACCAAATTTCATTATGCATTTTATGATAAGCAATCATCGATTACTTGGTTTCCGAAGTTTGTATTATAAATACTAAGTAAATTACTTACTCATCGATTATCAATCTAGGGTCTCAAACTTGATGACCTTGTACTTTCTGTTGGAAGTGTGGATGCAACAAATTTTACTGGTCTGTCTCAAATTGGCTCATTGATACAAAGAAGTTCAGGGAGTGTGGTGTCAATCAAGGTTAAACGTGAGAATCAAGTTGTGAAGTTAGCCCTGATTCCTGGACCTTGGACCGGACGTGGTCTTTTGGGATGTAATATTGTACCTTACGAAGAAAGTGTGGAACGTTGAGTTTTGAAACATTGTGAATTTTATTTTGTTTAATATACGTCTCATTTAAACTATAATTTGGAACATGTTCTATTGAAATATCCTGTTAACTGAAACTTTAAATATGTCTATACAATACACTTATGTATGATAATAAGCTGCACTGAAAGCAAAGGGATAATTAAATCAACCTCTGTCTGTTATATCAAATGCAGTATCATGAATATCATATCAAACCGTTAAAGAATAATCATGTCATTATGCTTTGAAACTTTAATTGAACTATTTCATGTCATATTACTAAAAGTAGTTTAGTGGAGAGAAACGCTGCCTCAATACAAATACAGGTAGCATCTCAAAACGAAATTTGGACTATTGAAGCACGACAAAGAGTGAACATAGTCCATTTGACTTTTTAGTCATCAATAGAAACATGGTAACTACTTAAAAATCTGCTTCAATCTCTTGATTCATTACTCTGGTCGTAAATAACTACTGAAAAAATCTGCATCTGTATGAACTATACCTAAAGTTGCTCCAATCATCGGAAAAATTAATAAGTTTAAAATATCTTTGTTATTTGTCGCAATTAAATTTGTTAATTGTAAATATTTTGTAAAACGTGTAAGCATGCTTTTCTAGGGTTGTGCATGGTGTGGTGCCGGCGTAGTCCTTTGAAATGATAAGCCCAGGCTCGCCGGAAGACGGAAGAAGCTTGGATCCAAGTTCTTACAGTACAAGAAGTACAAGACTCTACAACGAGGGCATTTACTCTAATTCATCGCTTACAAAATGGAAGCCAGGAAAATCAAACAGCACAGAGTTGGTTTTACGACTTTGGGAACAAAAAGACCAGTGGAACAAGTATGGAGGTCTTAGAACATTATGTGGCGGTGGTATCATGATAGCCCCTGTAAAGATGTGGTGGTGGATGACTGAAATATTTGTTTTAGCCACAGTCGTCCTTTTTGCATACGAGTAAATATGGTGCCAACTAAAATACACGAGCTTATGTGTTTTTGCATATGAAATTCATGATTGCTGATTATATCTTGGGGATTTGTGCTTAGATTCTTTTTCATAAACTGGGTTATATTGGTGCCAGCAGTGACCATTGCCATTTTGGAATGGATGGCATTCTACAAAACTTGTATGAAAGATCCTGGAATGATGCCTAGACCGCCCTTCGTAGATGCCCTAAAGAATTTGATTTCAGGTAAATTTAAGTGAAGAAAATTGTCTACAAGTCTAGAACACTAAACACTGGTCCCTCTTTTTAAACATAAATTTACATTGATTGCAGTTCTAGCAACTGGAGCCCACAGCCCCGGTACTGCAAGGGTTGTGGTGCATCCAAATGGAAACCAAGAAACGTTACATTATTGTTGGAGGTTCGCTTATTTTTTGAAATGCTAAATATCATATAACAAATTGCTATTGAAATGATAAAACACAACCCGTTTTTCTTTCCATTATAGATGCCACCATTTCCGGGGAATGGCCACTAGTCATTGTGGAGTCTGTGATGGGTGCATGAGTATGTGAAATAATTGTGGAACCTGATGGCTAAATTTTAAATATTTAAACAAATAACTAAATTATCATATTTTTAGTTCAGCATGATCATCATTGTCCAGTCTTCGGAGGATGTGTGGCCAAGAATAACATAAGCTCTTTCCATACCATGATTGTCACAATGGGATTATTCTGGCTGTATATGTTGGGATACTGCATTTACGATATGATATCTCATGACCAGAGTAATTATAATTAGCATTAATTTTTGCCATACAATTTTCCAATGTTTATCGAAAGAAATTGATTTTTAGGTGGTCATACCGAGCACAACAGAGCATTTACCTCCAATGTAACACCGGTGACATTCTATGCAATATTGGCAGAGATTGGAGCGGTGACCCTTATCCCAGCAATTGTAAACTGTTGTTGTGGAATGTTTTGTAGAAATCGTCGGAAAGCACAAAAGGTAACAAAAAACTCAAAAACTGATTACAAAGATAACTTTATATCTGGATTTCGTAGTTTACATAATCAAACAATCTATTTTCTATTTATTTTCAGGAATCTGAACCAAGTGAGAAGGAAAAGATAGAACAAATCATACAGTTTGCACGTGATAACAACTTTACTCTTGAGGAGAAACTGCAACTGAAGGAAATCCTTATGGTGCCTGACGCATCAGAAACAAGAAATGGATCTCAAGACTTAAATCACAATAACTTTTTTCAAAAAGGAGAAAATGCTATTAAAAATGTCTAGTTTTGATTTGCAACAAGAGTGACGTAAAAAATAATCCACACATGACGTACAGTACAGAATATTTTTTTTGAAAATACTTGATGCTTTTCCAGAAATGTTAATAAAATTTAAAATTCGAATTCCGTTTTGTACATATTTCTCCTCGTTGTCTATATCATTTTTATTACTGTGGTTAGCATTTTACAAAAGTTAATAAAAGCTTACTAGAAATTTTCTTCACCCAGATGATAAAAATTACGCTTCCGATAAATACATTGAAGTGACTAGCTTTAAAATTTCGGGATTGTACCCTTCAAATATTTCTTTACCAAAATCGTTTTTAACGTTGACACAAAGGTGCATCTTGTCCGATACCCAAACATTATTTTTTACACTGGTAGAGCTTGTTCCTTCAAGATCCAGTGTATTTAGCTGAAACACTGAAAACTGGAATTCCTTACCGGTTAGATGTATTACTTGTGTGGTGACTGGCTCAGGTAGGATTCCATTGATTTGCTGCAAAAGTGTGCAAAGAAAAAGGATTAAATTAAACGAACTCAGGAAAAATATTTTCTCTTAACATGGAGTAAAATTTTATTGCTTACACCAAATTTCCTTTTGGCCACCAGTAAAGCACTAGCAAAATTATACATAATTGTCGTTCCAGCAAAACGGTCATCAGTCCATCGTGGATGAACATGAGTAAAAGAGCCGGGAATATGATGAGAATATATTGACGTATGGATGTTAGAAAATTTACTGGATGGACCAACGCCTAAAAAATTAATGCAAGAATAATATTTGGCGAAATTAAGATGTACAAGTACACTTCAAGAAATGTAAATTTTGGAAAATGTTAAAACTTACAAAAACGATCTCCTTCTTTATACACATTCACTTCTTCCATATTGGCAGTACTGAGAAATGGATAAATGTCACACAACGGGAGAACTTTGGTTTCTTCTACTTCTTTCTTGGATAAAGCTGGTTTCATAACATTTGTGGACATGACATGAGCAATAGCATTTAATCGAAACTGAACTAGTGACTGATGTCGCTGCAGGTTTACACGCAGTTCCTCTTGAGGTGCAATCATTCTTGATTGTGACAATGTAGGTGGATACTTGGATTCTATTAGCCTTATAAAATTTGACATCAGGATTTCACTGAAAAAAAGAGAAAAACATATTTATTCATTAGACTTTACTTTGACTAATTATAGTGCTTATAAAGTTACGTTTAAATACAGAATGCTTACTTGGTTCGCTTCCAGGGAGTTCCATACTCTCGCTTGGGGCTTATAGATGGATAATCAATATGTCTCACGTTAGGCAGCTTTTCAAGATATGAATCCCATATGAAGGCCTGTTGGACAATTCTGTAATCATTCCAAATAGTTAATGATCAATTAAATAAGCTACTTTCGTATTAAAAATTGGAATCTTGAAAGACCGGAGATGTCATACCTTTGCGCAAATTCATGATCATTTTCAGTCAAGTCAAGTGAATTTGCTCTCTCGATGATACCACTGGGCAGCCCTTCTGATACTTTCACAGCTTTAGTAAATGCCAAAGCTTGTTGAACACCTTCGATGGGAAATGTGGAGTTATCAAACACCTTGCAAATATTATCATGCCAATCCGGGTTGTTGCGGTCAAGTTTTGGAGGCACAGGAAACCGAGATGGAACATCAGGGCTATAAAGCATAGTCATAAAACATCTAGTAAAACACCTGTCAACAACTTCTTTCACTAATTATCCGTTGAATAATCTTAATCAACTTACAGGTGACTTGGATGTTCTGCATACAAAGGGCTCATGGTCTTCACAAATTCCGTAGCTTCAACAACATTATATCCCGAATCAATTATACGCTGGATATTTACGTCATCAGGAATCCTACGTTTTTTGGCTTTGTACCACGCAGCCCCCCTCAAATTAATCCAGTGACGAGGGGATAACAGTGGAAGTGACAGACGCATGTCTGTAGTTCAAAATTCTTACTGATTTTCAGTTAATTATTGTTCACAACAGCAGTAATCATTTACAAAATTCTAGATTCTATCAATCAATCCATTACAAAAGTTTAAACACTTTCCAATTAAATTAACTGAAAAATTACTTCCGGCGGCACAAGTGAAGCTACCATCTCAAAGTAAACAAATCAAACACCATCTGCGATTCCAGCAACATCTCTAGTTAGAGTCAGGTCGCGCTTGACCACTGGGGCATTGGTACAATGCAGTGATGAGCTTTGGAGTAACTTCGGCCATTTTCCTTTGTTCCTTTTTACTAGCTACTAGCTAGCTAGATAGAATAGAAGACATCCACCATACCAAGCAAACAGCGTATCTCTCTCAGCACAGTTAACTTGCTTCATAAGTTGTAGCATTTAAACATTTAATTAAATGCTAGCAAATTGCTAACACTTTCAGTCAACATAAATATTAATAGAAGTACAGGGCCATTGTAATCATCACGTTTCCAAATAAGTCATCGTCACCTTCATGGTCATCATGAATTTAGCATTGAACAAATTTGCAGACTAACAATTAATCAAATCCAGTTCCGTCGCATCGCAGGTATAGGTTGTAGGTATAGTATAAAAGCTTTGTATATAGTATTTGCTCTTCTCTCCATTAGTTCAAAGTCAAGGACTTTCTATACAATCGTTACATTTAAAAATGGACGGTTAATGATGCTTACAATTATAATTAGTTATTTGTAACAGATAAAATCGATCAAATTCATTCACCTGCCTTGCAAACTCATTTGTAAAAAAATAAATAATTAAAAGAAAACACGACACACGACTGACATGAACATGAGTACATAAAGTAAAGTAACGGAAGTGAAGGACAGTTAAAAGGGTTTACAATTTTTTGCCATTCAGTGTTTTTCCCATAAAGGATTATTAATAAAACGTCACAAGCACAAAAAAAATCATTTTGAACTTCCTTTTTCATGATCGCTATCACTTTCATTGTTAACTGACTTGACTAACCATATTTTTCTGACTATTCATCAAGTGCAAGTGACTTGACTACTGACTTGAGTGACTTGATTCATATATTATTACTACATGCTTGAGTAGGTCCAACATTAATTAGTTCATTCCCATTTCATTCCAACCATACCAAATTTTCAGTGCGTCATGCAAAGCGGACTTAAGGACATTTCGAAATCTTTCAAGGATACACCACCTTATACTATTTGTACATACACTACTTTTTAAAGGCTATTTTTTAAAGGTGATAGGTGCAGTAGTACTACTTTACCTATTGCTTTGTAGCAACAGCAAGTAAAGTAATCTCACATCATATCACACACCAAATATATGTTTTTATCCTTCCGTCTGACGCGACGTGGCGATTGGTGTCTTTGTCTTTACAATAACAGCAAAGTAAACTTGCAGTAGTACTCACCATGCAGTAGGGATTTCTGTATCATCGTTTCAACGTGTTATGAATGTCGCCGAAAGTCCAAACTTCTTAGGATAATCATCATTAAAATCACGCCACACAAGGCGAGGCTTACTTTTGTTATAATAGTGCATGCAAGTATGTAAAATGTGGTCAGTAGTCCCCAGTATAATGGAAATTTTTACTGATTCAAATGTACAGGGTACATATATTATGTTTGTATGCTAGTTGATATATAAGTAGCAGAAATAATATTCAATTAAATTAGGGGGTACATTGGCTAAAACCTTGTGAAATATCAAACACCAAGAAAGCTAATTTGAATACGATGAGATGAGGATGAGACGGAGATGGTGATTATTTAATGATAAAAATGATGATGACTAGCTATTTCAGTTCACGCTCACATGACATGGTCAATCATCATGAAAGAAGATTAAAGAAACAACGCACATTAAAAATTTCAATCTATTTTCTTCGCATGGAGCATAGCAGTATCGAACAAGGTAAGGATAAGGATTAAGAAGATCGCATCAATTCAGTTAAGATTTATACTTATGCATACTACATGCATGAAGTATAATCTTAATGTATTGATGGTTAGTGTTTAGTGCTTGTTTCAAATACTAAGAATTCAAAAAGTAAGTACTTCTTGTTTGCTTACAACTTACGATCTTCACGATTTAACGTGCATGCTGCATTTAACATAACTTGTGTTTTTACAACCCTTTTCCTTTTCATATTTCGCCCGTAGTCTAAAACTCTGTCCGTCCGTCCGTGAAACCGGAAGTTCACATCAATCTCAATCTCGTCCATGAATCAGTCATGAGTACATGATTGGTTTGAAAACTGGATAAAACCTGGTAATTTTTTTCGCATTTCCCTTATTCCATCACACAATTTTGCAATTCTAAAACTTTTCAAGCATAAACTCGTCTACTGAATGCATATGCTATACATGCATACTATGCACTCATTGATCAGCAGAAGAACTTTGTTACATCCGGTTACCCCTTTCAGTCGTTTACCAACTGTCTTCAACTAACGTATAGCCAATAGTGCAGTTTGAGTTGTGCCTTATGGGTACAATGCAATAATACACGTACAATTTTATATGCCAGTTAAACGTTAATGCATTATCGTATTTGTTGTTGTGTGGTTTGGTTTGGTTTACATTTTTACATACCCAAACCCCTTTGCAATTTACTTGCGCTTTGCGCTATATAGGTTGTTTTTTTACTTTGTGCTTTGTAAGTGCAGATGTCCACCATCTGTGCCTTGTGTGGTGTGCAGCTTGCAAAAGAGATGTACATTCCTCCTGTACATTTTTATTGTTTGCTGCAGGCTCTATACTTTTTTAATGAACGAGCTCGTGTGTTTTGATTTTTTGATGCATTCACAGTTTTGTTGTTATTGTTGAGCTTCTTGAGCTACACGAATTTATCAAGAGGGTTGAGAACTGAGAAGGGTGAGAGAAGTGCTCAGTTAGTTTTTTGAGATAAGGTGGTGGTTTGTCGTGTCATTGTTGAAAAATAATGTGAGGATATATTTTTATTAATATTCTATTGTTACTTGTTTGTTACAGTTTAATTGTTGATGGTTGGAACGTAAAAACGGATTGTTTGCTGTGAGAAGAAAGAAGGGATGTTTACTTGAAAATTTTAGGGTTGGTGGTTGGGTTGGTGTGTGATATCCGAATTTTAAACGGAAGTTGTTGAGTAGTTAAATTTTTATATTTTTGTTTGCATCCTTTTTACGGTAAAACTAATGAAAAGTGTTACATTTTCAAAATTGTGATACTTTTTTTCAGTGAAGTTTTAAACGTTCCCTTTTAAATGGTGAGAGTTTTAACTGATTAGTCGTGAAATGTGACCCTGATTGTTGAGTTTTCACTGCTTCAGTCAGAGATTGAAGTGGGTAGCTAGAATAGAAGAGAAGGGTCTGCGGGTTGGACTTTTATGGGATTCTTTATAATAACTGATGTGACATTTTTGTGAACATTAACTTGTCTTTAAAACGGACTTCGGAGTTTGGAAGTTAACTTTAAAGTGTCCGTGTTATCAACATTGGGAAGGTATTGAGATTTTTTTGTTTTTTATTTGTCAATTTATTTGTTTTAAATCATTAATTTAAGTCATTGCATTGTATCGTCATCTCTCATTTTTGTACATTGGTAGTTATATCTCATCTTGAATCTCTCTTCAGTCAGTGCTCAGTACATGGTTTTCAATGTTAACCTATTAATTTTGCCATAATAAAAATAAAAGTATCACTGTTTTACATGAATTTGCTTCTAGTCTCTAGAGTCTAGACCTTAATACTCCATTTATGTTTACTTCGATTTAAATGTTTTTTTAGAACTTGAAAATGATTTAAATCGGTTTGACGTTTTCGGTCTACTTACAGATAAGTGCTTGTACTGGCTTGTACTAGCACTTTTTGTTCAATTTGTAGGTTGCCCTACGTCTGCACTACATAAAATTGAATTATTGAAGGTCTTCACAGTGATATTGATATTGCCTGGTACTGATTGAAATGCGGAGAAAAATAGCTAACATTGAACATTATTCATCGAGAGTCGGTTAGGGATCGATGATCGTTAACTTGTTAGATATGGTTAGTGATTGATGATTAGTAAATAGTGTCTGATTTTTTTAACTTTGCAAGTGCAAGTTGCATAAAAAAGGGTTTGGTTTGATGTGTACAAAGTCAAAGTAGTGCAAATGATTGTAGTTTTCTAGTGCATTATATAGTGCGTGGATTGCGTACAACGCATTTATTTGTCCAATTTTATGGATCGGTACACGTTTGCGTCTTTGCGTGTGTATCTAGTAAAGCAGTACTTTTTTAATTTTTGCAGCTATGCACTGATGACTAAAATTATTTAAAAAGTGATACTGATAGGTGTAGAGTATTGCTATTGAAGATTTTATTTAGGTAACTTTTGTTTGTTGCGAAATACTTGTTTTATAATGGTTTTATATGAGCTAGTGTTAACAGGTGAGAAATGACATGACACAAAGCGTAAAAAATATAATTAAATTAGGTAACTTTACAGGGTCCTTTTTAAAAATCATTTCATCTTTGTCCATTTTAAAAGTAAGCCGAGCCGTTTTATTAAAAAGTCTTTTAAACTTCTTGTCTTCTTTCCTTTTTTCAATTTTAAGTTGCATCCTTAATTACCTTACAAAGAGGCAAAAGGTAAAAGTTATTGCTGACAGATATAATTTACCATTTCATATCATTAAATTTCCATTAAAAATATACACATTAAATTAGTGCACAAAATATATTTATTAGACAGTACTGTGTAATCATTATTGTCAACAACTGCTCAAGGAAATGCCAAGAGATTTTTTCTGCTTATCTCTACAAATTCAAAGTATCATGAATAGTATTACTATTTGCATTAACATTCATAACATTGCCTAAAATCACTTTTTTTGAAATGTTACATTTGCATTTGGCAGTATGTCAAAAATAAAATATCAAATTCTCGTCTCAACCATATTATTTTGGTTTCTGGTTGGTGAGTTATGGTTTTATGATGATATGGCAGGTGGATATTTAAATAATAATGATAAATTTGTAGTAATGACCAAAAATATCTATTTGAATATTATTCATCATGAATTTCCCCTATTTCGTTCTGAATTGGTTAGCATTTTAAGTGAGTAATAAAATAAACGCACACATATCACGTCGCACATGTGCGTAAATTGCGTGCACCATTGTTATTACTACAGATTAATGACTGACTACTCATAACTAACTGATTATGCTTTCTAGCTTTTTGCCTAACTATACATTAAATACGCCAATTGAAAGGTATATACTTCAAACAGACTACAGTCGACGCAACGTCATGAAATAAGAGCTAGAGACACTTTTCAAGACAGAAGGAGGCTTTACAAACCTACAAAAATTATTTAAAAACATGTTTTCTTTTTCATGGGAAAAAATTAAAGTAGGTCAGTCATCATCTCAGTCAGCATCACTTACATACACACATTTATAAATCTACCTACTTAAAGAAACGCAACGTGCTGTATTTTTTTAATAAAAAAATTCATTGTTGAAACAAAGAAAGGTACGATGGGACGGGGATGATGATGGTTTAAGGGTGAAGGAAGACACTAACAAAACTGACAGTGTTACTAGTGGCTTTGCATATTGTATTGATAATGTTAATCATAAGTTTATTGCGAAACCTGTTAACTAAGCATGAGAAAGATATTCTCGTTTTTTTCAGTCAGTCAGTCAATAGTGAATAGTATGTCGTCACGTTTTTTCTGTACTCTTGTTGTCGTGTCGTGTGTGCAGCAGCAGTAAAAATTGCATGGTTGTTTTGTTAGTGGGTGTTCGAAACCTGATTTGATTCATGATGATGAATATCATTAAAAAGTATTAATCGTTGCAATATCTGCGAAGAAGGGAAGCTTTTTTTATTTGCAAGAATAGAATGAGGTATTGCACTGTGGATTGCAGCAGAAAAAAAGTAATGTGCTTCTTGTGCGCTATTGAATGTTGAATGGATTTTTTACTACTTTAAATTCAAAACAGATATCTTTTAATAGAATATTAATGATGTTATGACTTTTTTAGGCCTAAAGCAACATGTGCTGAAGTGCAACATGAGAAATGCAAGTGTATACCCAACCTATTAAAGTTTTATGTAAAAAAATGCATGAAAATATATTTGCTCATATAAATGCAGTTGGAATGTATGTATTTCGAAATTAGTTGATCTTCTTTGTGAACTATGCCATTATTCATTGTGTTGATTTTTAAAAGAAAAAATACAGAATATGCACTCATTGTTCTTTTTAAGTTCACAGCTCACTTTTTCGTGATTCTTTTTAATTCAAAAATATATCATTAGTAATCATATATTAGTCACGTAATTATCACGACTGCGGCCTGAGGTTAAATCTGAATCAGTACAGTATTCTGAGTATTCAGAGATATATAATATTGAGCTTGCTCACCACACGACTGACTTTTCCTGACTTTAGGAAAAAGAACTTAATCATCATGACATGATCAATTATCAGTGGTGGTGGGTGCAACTTTAACTGATTCAGATTCAGTGTATGATATTTTATTTACTTTTAAAATCTCAAACTTTTGCTTGAAGCAAAAATAGTAGATTCATACCATACACATATTTATATCTTTCATTTCATTCAAGTTATTTTTTTCAAGAAGTAACAAATTTTCAAGTTTCTTAACTGCTTGCCAAGAAGGAAATGTCTAATGATATATTATGTTTTTGTGCTGTATGAATCAAGCCATGCAATAAATATATGGACTTGTTCAAGTCGTTCAAGTCAACTACAACTTTTCAAGCTTATAAATCTGGTTTTAACGTTGAAATAATAATGTAAAAACGTAAAAATATATGGATGTAAAGGGTTATCGTTATTGTTAACTAACTACCAATCTCTCTGCATTATTAAAGTGAGCAAGCATTGATATATCTCTTCTTTTGCTTCCTTTTCGGATGTGTCTGTTTAGTTCAGGTACACAAAAGATTAGAGCATAAGATTTAAATGCTTCAAAAGGAAGTAATATAATTGTCAGCAAATTAATCCTTTCCTCTGCCTGCAATTAAAATTGCCTTTCTATTGAATTTAAATAAAATTTGAAATTTTTTGACGTGGAGTCATTAAATCTTTCGGGAAATCACGTGATCAATACTAAAACGAGGGCATTATCATTTATCATTAAAATCATTGAATACGTTTTCAATTTTCACTTGTGAAGTTTACTCAACTTGAACTGATACCATATTGGTAGGGCAAGATGGCAAATGGTACCGTACAATTTTATTGCTACATACGCGTTAATTACGGTGATGTAGTTAATAATAATGAGTAGTTTTGTTTACGATGTAATTAACTGCATATTGCAGCGCAGCTCACAGCTTTAAGTCACACTGTAATTAAAATCGTTGCTCAACAAAAAGTAAATCTTCATCTTCGCATTATGTTGTTTTCACGCTTGTAAAGTGTTAAGTCACAATATGGACCCTTAAACCATTTTTCGTAACGCTTAAATGATGCCATGTTAATAAAAAATGAGCATTTTAATATTTCTGGCTCATTAAAAATGTCTAATAATTAATTAACTTTTGTATTTTACAGATGAATGGGTTATGATTTAAGACTCAATTATAGCAAGCAGATTCAGCCGAGCTGAGTACGATGGAATTTTTATTGTTGACGACGTGGCATGCAAAATCGTTACGTTTTGTCGGAACAGTGGATTTTATGGATGAATGCGTGTCGCTGTTTAATTAGGAAGATTTAACTGCTGTAAAATTTGCACAAAGATAGGAGACGAGAGCAGTAAGGAAGGAAAAAGAAATCAAAGAGATTTAAGCGAAGCGACAGTTAATCAATAATGGCGTTTGCTGTTGAGGACATGGAAGAATTTTCTAAAATGTCTAATAATCATACAATCCATTTTGAGTCCCCTTCCCACACGGGGGTTCTCTTGTGTGGCCTGAATTCTCTCCGAAGCAAAAATTTGTTGGTGGATGTTACTCTAGTCGCTGGTGGACAGGCGTTTGAGGTGGGAATTTTTACTTGATATGAAACCATTATGAGTTTTTCCTTATGGAAGTAATAAATGTATGTTAATTGATCTTGTTTTTTTATATTTTAGGCTCATCGCGTAGTGTTGGCCTCATGCTCAGACTACTTTCGGGCAATGTTTACCACGGAAGTGAGAGAAAGTCGACAAAAGGAGATAACTTTGGAAGGTGTTTCGGCAAAAGGGATGCATTTTCTTTTGGACTACGCGTATACCTCGCGGCTAGCTCTGAATTTAGCAAATATTCAAGATGTTTTGTCGGCAGCCAGTTATGTTCAAGTTAACACGGTTGTCGAGGCATGTTCTGGATATTTGGAGGTAATATAAAATATAGATGAAAATACATTTTGGTAACCTAATTGTTGAAAGTAAATTGTACTAAAGGGTGTATTTTTTTTCTTTGATTTCAGGCGCAATTAGATTTAGAAAACTGTGTGGACATTGTCACCCTTGCCGAGACGTACTCCTTGCACGAATTGAAGAAACGAGTTTACAGATTTATATGCAGTAATTTAATGAAATTTTCCCAAACACCGGACTTTCAGAGGCTTTCCGAGAGTCAACTGGAGTATATTTTAAGCTGTGATTACCCGGTGGATTGTCCAGAAGCAGATGTGTTACATATAGTTTTACAATGGATTGAATTTGATACAGCCAGGATTCCTTTTGCCGTGAAGCTTTTGAATAAAGTTCAATTCCAGGTAATTGCCAAAAGAGTAAATTTTCATACAGATAAACTGAATTAGTTCATTGCAATGATTATTTTATTAAATATTTTTTCAGGAAATACCTCCAGACATTTTAACCCAAGTTTGGGATTACTCCATTCTTCAGTGTTTGATGATGAGTTCCCCAACTCATTCAGTGTATAAGTTAATGATTTCTCAAATGCAAGTTGACCAGTCCGCCTTTGTGCAGTCCAAAAAACCTACCTCTAGCCTAGTCAACTCCCGTGGAATGGAACTCGCTATTATCAAGGTTGGCGGCTTCGGCATAGCGGGAGTAACCAATGAAGTCACCTATTATCTTCCAAGCATCGGCAGATGGAAACGATTGACTACGATTCCACATGTGGAACAATGTAATTTTGGAATGGCTGTGTTAAATAATCAACTCTTTGTTGTCGGTGGATGTTTTAATCAGTGCCTACAGGTTGGAAATTTAAAAATCAAAGTCATTTAATTGATACCTGTTTCTAGCTATTCTAAAGACATTTCATTTAACCTTTATGCATTTTTTGTTTTCCAGGAAAACATACATCCCTTTGGCTTCTGCTACAGCCCGTCATTTTGCAAGTGGACTACGATTGCTCCAATGTTGACTGAGCGTTGCAGATTCACATTGAATGTTGTTGAAGATAAGTTATATGCGATTGGTGGCGCCAGTGAAAACGTAGAAGATATTGCTGAGCCAGCTGCTGCTGCTGAAACGGAATGCTGTGCCTGTGAGAAATATGATCCAGCGACAGGTAATTTAACATGACCAATTCATATGTACATTTTTCAAGATCTCATCGGTTTAGAGTATAGCATAAAAATATAATTGGTTTGATTTTGCAGATTCCTGGACAGCTATCTCACCTTTACCTAGTTCTCGCACACAACACGCTGGAGCCGCTTGGAATCATAAACTATTTGTTTCCGGTGGTCTTGAACAACAAGACGTAGTGAGTAGTTCCCTTCTAAGTTACAACACTCTCATCAACGAGTGGGAAGTTAAGTCTCCTCTCCTAAGTCCTCGAGCTGATCACTCCATGGTGGTCTTCAAAGATAAGCTGTACGTATGTGGTGGATGGTGTGAAGATGAATCCACCGGAAATAGATTTCTTGTGAATACGATAGATGAATACGATATTCTGAAAGAGCGGTGGACCGTAGTTAGCGAAATACCTACGCCAAGATATCACGCTGGAATTGTTCTCGTCGAGTCGAAATTATACATTGTTGGTGGTTTTCACAGTGATGCTACATTTGATAGGACGACAGGTGAGTTTCGATTTTATAGCCAGACAAACAGCATGAGGATGGAAGGGTGATTGATTTTAATAATGTAATTTTTGAATGTAAACAGGAGTGATAGAAGTTTATGATCTCGAAAGTGGAGAATGGTCAACAGTGGAACGATACCCCCAAGACATTTGGGAGCATCTTTGTGCAACCCTTTACATACCAAAGTGTAGAGATGACATGGACGTTATACCAGAAATGCCCAGAAGTTGATAAGCATAATTAAATATGAACAGTGACAGTGACATAATACTATCAAATGAGATTATACCGGACCTTCATATACAAAAGTTACCATACCCGATTAATAGATAGTTTATTTTTTAAATGGCGCATGTTACGTTTTACAGAAAATATTTTCCAATTCTGATCTAGTTACATTAAAAATGCATTTGAGTAAATTACATATATATATTATATAAACCGTGTGTTATACCAATAAAATATATTTATACGTACATTAAAACGAACGTCTTACTAATAAATTAACTCGGATAAAAATGAATATAATCAAAGCTGCAATTTGCTAACTTTAAATATCTACAAGAAGTAAATAGTAATCTTTAAAACTCAATTAATAAATTACATTGCCTTACACTAAGTAATAAATATGTAATCCCTAAATAAAGCTTCAATTAACTAAAAAGGTCGCTGAGATTTCATAGATAAAGTACAAATCTTTCTAATCCTTTCATGAAGTTCCTACAGATTCTCTTTTCAATCGAAACTCCTTATTCCACGCGTCCGTTGCTTTCTTAGCAAGTTGCTTCGCCTTTTCTATCCCGGTTTTTTTCATGGATACTTCGCCACAATGAGACCATTTGATTAGCATTCCATACGCAGCAGTGCAAAGTTCCAAGATCTCCGAATGGTACTTAACTTCATCCCAATTGGCTGGCTCCGCGTTTGGGTTGTCCATGTACTTCGAAATCCAACCGAGTACATTTTTGTTAAGATATTCAGTCTCTAAGTTGACCCGTACTCGGGAATAACCTGGAAAAATAGACGTAACATTCAATTATCATCTCATGTGACAAAAAAGACGTAAGGAAAAATACTAAGATTTGCATATCAACCATACCTGCACTTTTCAGGGCATCAACTGCGCGAGCAGAACCATAGATCATGATTGCTTTCAGATTTTGAATTCTATCTTCCTTCAAAGTCCCAGAAAAATTCCTGCTGATAATAAGATACAAATTTAGTATGACATGGAAAATGCTTTTCATGGATAGTGAAAACTATTATGTTCTTAAACTATCATTCCATTTGCATACCTTTTGCTTCCGTCCGCAAAATAAACGCCATACCCTGCGATTTCAACCTGTCTCCCTAATTCTGAAGGATAGCGTCCTATGACCACGCCAACAAACGCTTCATGAAAACCTTCGTCATCACACACCGCCAACGAGACTTTAGACTGATCAAGACTGTTATCCATCTCACTGTCAACAATGGGAGAAAATGTTGGAGACCAAGTGATGTCCTTATGAGTCAGCGTTCTGAAGGGTGTCTTAATTTCTGGATTATCTGGCTCATACTCTTCCTCTTGCGAAGTAAGACATAAGTTGGAATCAGGCTTTCCAGGTGGAGTACTGGAAATCGTGCAACTTTCACTACTGCATTCTTCCATTGTTTGGCTGCTGCCTTCTGAAGAATTTGAAGATGGAGAAGTGCTGGGGTCACCACAGGATCCCACAGCAACCGGAACGGGAGACTGCCAGGCTGAGGCCCCACCACCAGTACCAATGCCGCCAACGCCGTTGAAGTTCTTGAAGATTTTGACACATTGTACCTGCTTCGACGAAATTTGTTCCTCCCTAGAGCCATCATGAAAGGATCCTTCCCTTGGTCTCGAACTTAGGTAATTCCCACTCCGAATTGTAACGTTAACTGATGCACGAACTTCCGAAAAATGACTGCCCATCCGATTGCGTTGAAATTCTTCATGCTGTGCTCTGATACCAACGCATGCTTGTAGCATGTACTGAGAGTTAGTCTGATGGTGATGGTCCAGCATATTTTCTGGAAAGGGAAAAATTGTTAATTATCAAATTAAGTATCATATTTCATAATTCGTAAAAAATATTTCTAATGAGCAGTTAAAATTGATATTCTATTCAAATTACCTTGGTCGGGAGTAAATGGACGTCTTCTGTCATTGTTGAATCCTTCAGGGGAAAATGGCGGAGAACAATTTATTGGCATGTGTGGGCTGGGAATGGGGAAGCGTAGTCGTGGACCTGGAGGGCCAACACCGCCACCACCTGCGTTCCATTGTTGCTTTTCATACACATGTCTAAAATAAGGTCGAAAACCGTTACCTCCAAACTGGTGTCTGTGTCGGGCATTTTGATGAGAGAATGGAGGTGATTGAAACCGATTCATTGGGTTCCTAGTTCTTATTGGTCCGTACATCTGCTGGCTATGGTTATGGTTAATTTGCCTAATATGCATTTCATGGTGTTGATGATGACTAGTTATATTCACAGGGGCTCTAACTCTGGGATTGTGTGGAGTTCCCATGAAATAAGGATTCTGGTTCATTATGCAACTTTGTTGCAGAAATTAATGTCACGTTTACAAAACTAAAAGAATACCCAGCTTTCAAGAAATTAGACGAATTGTCAGTACTATGAAATTAAACAAACACTATCACAGTTAATTGCTTATTATTCTAGCGAAATTTAAAGAAATCGTTTACTAAGAAAAACAAAAACGATTCAGCGGCTAAACCATTGAATGAGCTGTCTCCCCTAATAAGCTATATGTCTGTCTTTAATTACTAATTACGACCAAAAATTACGAAATTTAAAGATCCGAACTAATCAAATTAGATAAATTAACTTCTAAATATTTTTCTGAGTCAGTCAGTCAGTCAGTCATTTTTTTCAAAAATGCCATATAGGTAATGCATTAAAAATAATTGAGTTCATTGGTTTCAAAAGTTCATTGTTGAGAATGAGAAGAGATGATCGAAAATGAATTTTCGCTTTCATTCGAATGATAAAATAACGCAGCGCGCATATACATTTTACAAAAAAATGGAAACATTCCATTCAATATAAAACTTTGCCATTTTTCTCAATTTTCATAAATTATGATGACACGTTGTATTTGTACGCTGTGTTCTAAGTTCCAACCGACCTAACAGAAGTCCCATGCAAACTACCGTCGCAATTCGGTTCGCAATTTCGCATGCATTTACAATTTACATTTTTTAAGGATTAAAACAAATTATAAGTCTTTGTTTTCCGACGCGACCTCGCGACGCGAGTTCATTGGCATCTGCTATTCTATTTCACTAGCCTTAAATTTTTCTTTGCACCTGTACTTTTTCATTTGCACGCATCAATTTGACACCAAATTATGATCTGATAAACAAATTAAGTACTCCACTCAACATAATCAACGTTTCGTCGTTTTAGTTAGATTTTGATTTTTCCACCGTAGTTTTAATTGCCAATTAACTACAGATGAATTGCATTTTATGTGAAATATTTACAAAAGCATTTGAAACAATTTAAGATTAGAAAAAGACTATGAACTATGAATGGATGCAACACAATCTTGTGATACTTTTTTTTACATATATATTTCAATACCAATCGATCATTGTTTTTGTCCAACCTACTTATTGTCAGGTAATCAGCAAATCTTCCCAAAGTTTGCACTTACCTTTTATTTCACCTATACAAATAACTGTGGTAAGTGAGAATTTAGCCTGTTGCCCGTGTCGTGACTCGTGAGTGATGCACTACCAACCAAAACGAACGGTATTTCCTGTTTCCGTTCATCGTGTCCGCCTAAGTGCGTGCAAATATGCAATTCAATGATTCCAAGAAACATTCAAAGAACAACCAAAAAACATGCCAACGTTTATGCATTTTGTAAAACATAACTTATTATTATTGCATCATTACATTCAAATGCGGGGGCGACACAGAAGATGCAAATTACATATGTGCGTTCAGAAAAAAATATTATAATTTGTAAGCGCTATTCCGCTTTTAATGAAACTATCAAAGCGTGGGTAACAATGGAGCACATACATACATTATGAGCTAGTATACAATCATGGTCTATTTCCCATATAACCAAGTTTTTCTCCATTTTACCTTTATAAATACACAATATTGCCTATCTGTCAGTTTTCTTGACTTAAAAAACTTATTTTTAGCATTTTGCTACACTTATTTTCATACAGTCTTTGAATGCAATGCAATAAAGCGAGACGTATTTCAGAAAAGTACCGTTTTTTTGGTTTACCTTTTGCCTTTACCTCTGTGTGTGTTTAACATAAGCACTCTATTTTATGCATCTCATTCTTCATAATGCCTACTTACCTGTGAATTTTATGTTACGTGCTTCGTTGCAAACAGTTGCTCTTTAATGTACACACATATATTTATAATCATTAATGCATAATAATATTTTTCCTTTTGCCATTACAATCATAATACAATTGCATTGTTGTGCTTCTGCTTGCTGCTCTTAAGAAGACCTCGGCTCTTACAAAAGCAATTTGATGAGAATGGAACGGAATAAGAACACGAAAGAAAAATGTAAATGTAACAGCAACACAGAACGTTAACAATACAAAAATATGCAAGGATACCCCCTCCGCTGCAAATACCGTACAACAACAAGGAAAAAAATACCCCTTGCAAAGCAAAATGATGAATCTTCTTCAATCTTCTTTGCAAACCATGCACAGCAGTTGTGTTGCTGCTTCGTTTGTTTTGTACCGTGGCATGTAAAGTTTAGTACAAAAAATTGTCTTTTAAACCATGTGTGGGTGGATATTTCTTCTTAAAATGTAGTCATTTACGAAGAAAAAAAATCTTTTATACCAAAATTTTTGTAAAGCCTTTATATGATTTCTTAGCAAAATAAAAGTTAAATATGTTAAAGTCATCATCATTTTAAAAAATTGCAGTTAAATTGGTTTGTGCAATAGATAAAACGACAGTTGTTTGCAGAAGAGAAAAAGCCTTGGAGTAAAGCTTAATTGCTGAATACTGACTGTAACGTAACAGTTTCATTCAATCATTCAATTAAAATTGTGATACTTTTTTTGTCTTTTCATTTTACGAAAGAACAAATAAACTAATTAAATTATTTTTTGTGAGTATTCTTTTGTGTGTACTTAACACAAAGCAGAAATAAACGCTTAAAGAAGCTCGAGAAAAAAATTACAGTGCAGAAATGTCTACGCGGAATGATCAATGATCATGATCACTCTTTATACTTATCTTCTTACATCGCATCGCCTCTCGTATCATCATCGCACAACACGACATGAAAATTTACAATAAGCTTATCTTGAAATTAGACAACATAACGCAGTGTATAATACATAGAGAATATAAGATAGGCATGCCAAAATCAAAGAGTACAAATTTTGGGGTCGTCAACTGATTACCATTTTCTTATACACCTAATCTAAGCGGTTATCCTTGTTTGTCTTATCCTTTCCTTATCCATCCTTAGTTTATGTTCTTGTTTGAGAAAGTGTAATATTTATTTTGGAGGTGATATCTTTCTTGTGTACGTGTATTGTATGGCCATTGCATTGCATTGCATTGACACTGCTCGGATCGGAGGTTATTTCTTTTTGAACATTTTGTGTCGTTTGTTCCCTTTCAGTGTATAATTGACTGTTTGACAATATCCCAAACTTTTAAAAAGTAAATGGCAACTTGCTAAAATATTTTTTAGTTCTCCACACCACATTGGTATATTATTGCGTGCATGTAAAAATTTGCAAATGAACTAGCCAACCAACCAGCCAGTGTCATTCCAACTTGTACACATCTTATCAAATTATCATTCCCACAATTCGCAAAAACGCTGTGTGCAATAACTAACCCGGGGGACGGGATTGCTAGAGAAAGAGAGAGGAGAGAGCTGAGCCATTTTTAGAACTTTGAAGAATATTAGCAAAGATTTTTGCAAAAAAGAATCTTTGCCAGCCTAGTCAAGTATCGCCGCTACTTTTTTTTGTGAAGACAAGGAGACGACTTTTACCGACGCACCTACTTTCGAACATGCTTACTTTTAAAAGCATGCATATATTAAAAATGTCTATCTATCTATTATAAACTCTCGTCACTATCATGTCATGTTTGTTTCCTTTAAAACCCAACAAATGTGTCTTAAGAGTAAAATCTAAAAAGTTAATGACTCTTGGAACCAATGCAACATAAAGCGTTGTTGGGAAAGTGTATTACAACTAAACCAACCTGGTTGAACGGATGAACCAGACATACAACATATGCATATCATCTTTATAAACGAAATGAAACTGAGAACTCTCACGGATAAGCCTTATGTAATGGAGGGAATGGGAAATGCCTACTTTCAACTTTAGAGAAAAAATGTATAATGTAGTTTTTGCTGCTAGTGCGTTTGTCCATTGGTATAGTAGGTTGTTAGAGATTGAAATTTAAATTAGAAATAGAGAAAAGCTTCAGCAAGTGTACTGACTAAGAAAGCAGCACGGCACATCATTAGTAGAACATTTTTTGCAATAACTGAGAAAAAAATCAACGAAGAATAAGCGGAGGGCTTCCTTTTTGCATCATCAAGTGACTGTGACCTAGTTCCATAAAATTGGGTTGCCTGCCAGTCAATTCCCTATCAATAATAAAAATATATTGGATTGTGGAAAAAAAAGTCGACATATTTCTCCGAAAATAAATTGGTCCCTACATTGTAGTATTATATTCAGCGTATTTTAATTAATTAGGTACGGGATATAAAAAAGTTTTTCATGAGGAAAATTGTTTTCAAAAAAGTGATTTGTGTTTTTAATCAATCCATCAATTTTGTTACTTTAGCCAATATGGATCCAGAAAGCGCAATGCCTTCCACTCACCGCACCTACACATCAACGACCACAACGGCGATTGATATGACCATAAGATTTGATCCTTCTTATGTCAGGACTTTACCTGGAACGCTGAAAGTTGCGCAATTGGTAAAAAACCGGACATTTAAAAAAGTTTCCCAACGAAATATCATGCATATATTGGAAGAATGTGCAAAAATGTACGCATGCTTTGTTTGTAACTGTTCCGCAGGTGCTGAATTTGCTCGGATTTATTTGTGTGTCCGTTGCCCGCAACTCAAGATCCCACAACGCAAATTGGTTTAGGTTAGTTTATAACTTTTCCTGTATGACTAATTGTCTTGGCTTGTGGGTCCCTCTGTAGAGTCACCCGGTAGTACCCTAATTGCTTAACTGATGGTTTTAATTACGATTTGATTACAGTTTTGTCTCGATGGGGGGTTTCTGGATAACTCTACTATTATTCCTCTTCTTTTTATTTCATATTATTGAAAGGTAGGTTAATCATTTATAATTTGAAATTGGGACGACTGATTTTTTATGAACAACTAATACTTGACGCATTAATTTATTATTAGATTGCATTTTATCCCATGGCTTCTTGCGGAAACTGTGTACTGTGCAATTTGGACATTTATCTATTTTACTGCCGCTACTGCCGTCTCAAGCCTTGGTCATTATGAAGGCGTATTTATAGCTGCAGCGGTGAGTCACCAACTTTTTCCTATTGTTGTATTTCAGGATTAAAAAATATACGATCACTCATCTACTTTTTGTTTGAATGTTTTTAGGTATTCGGGTACTTGGCCATGCTGACTTATGCCTTTGACGCATACCTGAAATATATCGCGTGGAAAGCTGGAGAACTTGCTCAGGGACAACGCAAGACAACGACAACCTCAACATAAATTACATAATATAAGAGATGATTTATAACTTATAAATATTTATTCATACATACTGTAATATTAACTACCTACAAACGTTTTAAATGTAGAAAAGAATTCGTATTTAAGTAGAAAGCATGGTGTGCTCCCTTTACGTATGTTAGGATTTAGGATGTCAGAGGTCATGCCAGATTTATCCATTTGTTATTTTGAATGTAGAGATTATGTATATTTATCTTGCACTTGAAAACTTCGCAATCTCATTTTGAAATATGCTAAAAAACATTTCAAGGGTAAGTTTCTAATACAGGTATCTTGAAATAGTGAAAATGTAAATTTTTTACTGTAAAATTCAGAGATTGAATGTTTTTGAAATTCGCACAAACTTTAAGTGTTCAATTATGACATTTTTGTGAGTGAAGTATAAATATGTCTGATAAAGAGTGCTAATAACTTTTAACAATCAGTGCAATGGAAAGTGTGATTGAAATTTGAAATCCCATTAATCGTTTAACTATTTATAATGTGACTTTCATCAAACCAATCCAATTTCCTTTTGCAGTCAGTCAGCCTTAAGATAACATTTATGCAACATGTCATTTGTGGAGCAAAGCCAATAATGCCAACCATGCTGACAATCCGAAATTAACTTTATACTACCACTACTACTTCAATTTACCATTGTTCCGTCCGTGACAATCATAAAAATGAAATTTAAGATGGGATTTTTCTTCAGAAAGGTGCAACTCAAAAGGACAAACCACCCGAACAATCAAGCGCAAAATGTTGGACTGTTCGTAAACAAATGAAAAAATGTAATGTAAAATTATTTGTACCATTTTGTGTAAAAAAAAATTACTAGCCTAAAATATCATACAATCGCACAAAAAATTTGATAAAAGAAACCTTTGCATGAAAACAAATTAGTTATGATAATGGCATTTACGATAAAATGATCCTTATAATTTATTTTCAGTATTGAATTGAATCTTCATTGTTTAACGTAGCTTTAATTATGCACGCGTATATTTTACATGTATGATTATGTGTAAATATACTAAACAAAACAGTTACCAGATTAATTTACGGCACAGTATAAATCAGTCTTTTACCCGAAATACGTATGTATACCTATTTATTGAAATATTGATTTTAAAAATTGTATAAAAAGTAGTTGTTCGTACAGAATAAGATTGTTTATTGTTACTTGACTGAATTTTACTGCCGTACAATAAAAAAATTGTTTAAAACTGATTTTCAATCAACATAGATAATTCCACCTTTTGAACTTTATCATTTTTTCTGAAAGATTCATGACATGAAGTGTTGATAATGGCGGGGTATGATGATGGTCCGCAGATGGTCGACTTTTACTTCTGTCCATTTTATGACACCAGAAATAAATATGCACATTTTGGGATGTATTTGACTAAATGCTTAACTTTACAACAGATTTTGAATTTCTATTAATTGGATAATTAATTACCGATGCTATATGCTCAAGATAACATTCCAATTCCAACATTTCCAACTTCCAAACTGTGATTAGACGGGGCATTATGAGAAAATTTGCGTGGTCACTGGAGTGTTTAGTCATTGCGACGTAGGTGTTCGACTAACATGGAAATTTTGTTGAATTTATGGCTTTCTTAGGTTTAAGTATAGGCTTAAGGTTCAACTTATATTGGGTTATCGTGTTGACTTTGCATGAATAGTGCAGATTATCATTGAAATATAAATATATTCGGGGTTTTAATTAAGATGTTTTGAGCCACAAAATAGTCATGTTTTAAGGGGCATTGCGAGAAAATTTGCGTGGTCACTTAGGGGTTTAGGTATTGTGGCGTGGGAGTATTACAAATGGGGATTGCTGAATTGGAATTATTGGGTTCAAAATACCCCAATACATGCTCATATAG
>JAQFXM010002270.1:0-25699 GCA_034693345.1 Entomobrya multifasciata
AAGCTAGCCATATCACCATAAACGCAACGACTACTCCTTTGGGTTTATTTGAAAGGAAAATATACTTGAAAATTGGTTAAAGAGTACATGGTAATCCCAGAATTATACAGAGACCAATCGAAACAAAGTAATATGGCAAGAATGTCCAGTGATTTTTTGTGAATTTTAAATTTGTACTTTTGGGGTCAAAATAAAATTTGTATGGATACATGTAGTAGCTGGTTAACAATAGGTGTAAACGTACACCTTGCCATTGGAGTTGAGTTGCCATGACAACGAAGTTTATTTGTCACATGTATATTTTCTGCCGTTCTTTCTTATACTAACGAATAAAAGTACAGTTACAATTGCATTTTTAGTTCTGATGGCCTCAATTTTTGGTTATTTCGTTACAACTCAATTGTATATATTTGGCCTTCAGTAATCCAACAAATTTATATTCGTCCTTCAAATAGCTACTAGAACCAAACCTGACAACGAATAATAATTTATTTCAAACCTTGTCATACTAAACAATACTGTTCTTCAACCTGTACAATATCAAACAAATTTTCAAAACAAAATCACAGAAATTCGACCTTTATTCAAAATCAAAGTAAAAAATGTTTTGGCGGAACTTAATTGAATACATTATTTCATTACGATATTATTTACAATTGGTCGTGAAATTGGTCCCGTGGATTATGCTTGTTCATGTTTCCAATTGGATTTTATAGCAAAGCCTTGGCCATATGAGTTGTCTTGAGGATATATTATTGTATAGGTTCGCACTAACTATTATTCCGAAAAAACTTGGCTGATTGACACTTAACATGTTTTGAATACAAATACCTGTATCGAATTCATTAAATTTTTGAACAAACACCTCATCGACAATGAAATTTGTTATTTTTGTCGCGGGTAAAATGGCAGCACATATATTCCACGGGATTATTTTCCATCCAATTGTCTTAAAGCAGGTACGAAACAAGCTCAGAAGAAACGCTGTAGTTACTTATGTGCCTAAAAGTGTTTACGCTACCCACTATCATACTTGAACTAAAATTTGGAGTTCTAAACACTTTTGCGGAACTATTGGACTTACATGTAGAACTTTAATCAAATAAATGCATTTTAATATCCAACTTTCATGCAATAAAGCCAAAACAAATATTAAAGTGCTTATGCGATAAGCTTCCATAACAGTGAGGTAACTCAACAATAGATTTATAACTGAAAGACACTTTCATAGTGTGGTACTTAAAGCAAATCAGTGGTATTAAATCCTTGATTAAATGGAAAAAGGGATCGACAAAGTTTATTACACTCAAAGTGTGTTTTCCAAATATGGCGTTTGACGCCATAATTTGGTGATTCGTTTGATTAGGAAAACTTTGCAAAGAAAAAAGTCTCTACAGCAGTTGCTTAGGGTAGTTTACCAATGAGCTGATGTAAAGTGTTTATCTATCATTACATCCAATGACAAGAATATTTGAGCTGATAGAAGTTAGTCCCTAATCCAGCTTTATGACGATAAAAGCATCGGTTTTAATAACTAAGTGTATTTGATAAAAATATATACTTGAAAATAAATAAAAAAGCACCAGGAACTGCAAATATTAAACGTATTAAAATTATAATACGCATGAGTTTTAAAATTAGTCTTGTCAGCCTTCTGTAAACTAAATGCTGTCAATTGATTGCTATGTCATTGAGTTAAAACATAATTGAAAACATTTAAGTTGGTTTACTATACCGCCTTGTTTGTGAAACCATATCATATCTCTTTCGAAATCTAAAAGTTGTAAGGCAAAGAAAATTGAAAACACATTTACATACAATATCGGATCAAATTTGTTTGCTATTGAAATTTACGATTTAAAATGCGATCATAACGTTATCATTAAAAGTAGCACTTTGTTCCATAAAACGTTCAATTTTGCGTATATCATCAAACGTTAGATGTAATATCGAAAAAAATCGTAAAAATTTAAACATTTTTTACAGGAGCTACTTAAAACGTTTAATTTTATCCGTTTATGAAATGTTTCCATTAAAAATGTGCATTACTTTCACTTTGATATATTCCAAATTATTGCGCATAACGACATAAACGCGGTTTGTTTTGACACAGCTCAAATATATAAACGAATTCAGCCGACATGTTTTCTCTTACGTAACTAATGAATAAGTTAAAACCACAGGGCAATATATATTCAGTTTATGTCCATGAAATAACCTTCCACCAATCATATCCTATGAAATTGTTAAGTGATAAAAAGTCGTACACCAAATACGCCAATCATTAAACTTAAATAAAAATATCTACTGAAAGTTTCACTAATGCGTGTTTTCACATAGAGATTTGGTTTGTTCAAAAAACCAAGCCAATTATTTTTACCTGACGACGTCAAATAATTACATAGGTGCATAATTTAATTTGTCACTTTGTATCACGCATATTTCTTTTTATTACGTAAATCCAAATTTTTACCTATTTAATACATTTTTGTCCGGAAAATATTTTTGTACAATTGAGGAATAACAAAATTGACTGAAATATAAATTAAATTACACATCGATACATATTCACCGGTATTACCAAAACTAACATTTGACGGAGTAATTGACAATTGACAAGTTTTAGTATCGGATTTTGCTGCTAGCAAAATTTGTTAAACTATAAATAATTCAATAATATTCTTTTAGATGTCAAAAAGTCACATAGAAAATTAATTAATTTCGTATTACAGGCACAGCTTTTTCTACAACTACTCAGATTAAATTTAATGAAGAAATTATACTGCGCACTATCTGTTTCGATAGATTCCTGAATAAAAAAGTAGAACAAATAACATAAAAAATATTTACGAAAACAAACGAAAAAACACTCAAAACAGAAAATCATGAAAATCAAACATATCCCCGAGAATATTTAACTTAAAAATTATACAATAATTTATATGAAAACGTCTTGATTCTTTCCATGTTAAAAACAAATTTATACCAATGAATATTTAACAGTTCTGGCGAAGCTCATGTGACAAAAAATCCAGGCAACGATTAAGCGATATCACAAACTCAAGACGACGAACCCTATCATACTCAAATTAAGGTTAACACTGACTAAAATCCAGAAACGTTTTGGGGAAATTCGTCCCCTTCGAATACTGTACGATAATCGCAAAGGCGATTTTCACAAAAATCAGACAACAATTCAGCAAACCACATCATTTGTATCATCACATATTATAACAACTTTCCTCCAAAAACTGACAGGAAAACCCTTTAATTCGAAATAAAAAACGGAAAAAAGCCAGGTACGTTTAAATAAAAGCTAATAATCTCAGGCAAAAAGATTTGAGCCGTTTACTCGCTTCATTTTTAAATGAACGAAGCTTGCCGATAAAACCAAAACTTAACTTTTTGACGGAATAACGCAATTGACGTATCAGTAGTGTCGGTTGCTAGTGTTAAGACAATAATTTAGTAAGTTCTTTGTAATTTGCCAAAACTTCGAACAAAAAATTAATTTATCAATTCTTCTGTACAAACCGAATATTTTCAATGCCCTTTTTATGGTTTTCAACATAATGCATATAATGCAGAAACAAAAATGCACTGATCTGCTATTTGCAACAAATATAAAATTAATTCTTGTGCATCCAAACCAAAAATTGAAATTCCGCAAAATTATTTAGAAGGCTATACGAAAAAACAAAACAAAATGTACTAAAAATCGAACGTCTCTGCGAAATCTTTAATTGGAACCATTAAATATTTTAATTAGAAAGTATCAATCTAATCTTCAGATTTGTGCTCACAAAAATAACATTGAATGAATAAATATTAGATACGTTTGCGCCACGCCTGTCCAATAACAAATTCAATCAGTTACAAATTCAACATCGAAGTACCAAGACAATATCTTTTTTAAATAAGCAAAATGTGGAAAACATTAATGCATCTTCAGAAACTTATTCAGCACATTCGTCCACTTCGAATACAATACCATGAAAGCCAGAATGGGTTCCACAAAAACCATACAAAAACCCGAAAATTCATTTCGTTTATAATTGACTCCAACATATTTCTTGTTTGGGTGGCATGTCTCTTCTGCCTAAAATCAACTCTTACCGAAAGTCCAGATCCTTCTGTATCAGTCCAGCAATCAGTACTACTAATGGCTCTACATATTCTGTTTTTCGGAATATTCTCACTAATTCTAGGATCCGTCCATACCCTTCAATCTAGAAGCTCCACAACAGTATGGATGATGACACAAGCGCTCATTTTTTACCAAAAACGAGAAAATAATAAACACAACTGTAAATCTGTAGAAGCTTCAAAGCTTTCCCTGTTTGATCTACTTCTTTACGGAATGGTAGGCGTTTGTGCTGTCGGTGCATCAACAATAACTTTTATGCCTCTAATAACGAGCAACACACCTGTACATTTAATGCTCTACAACATATTTCCCGAATCTACAATCGATCTGCTTAAAAATTCTCCCATTCTAACAACAATCATATGTTGTACATATCTAGCAATAATTGTTCATCTTGGAGCCATATCTATTTTGCAAGTATTTTTGTACATGTGTGGCGTCCTGTACGAATCTACGTTTATGCTGAAGACGACATACATCAAAGGAAATTTGGAATTTCTTCGTCCGTCAACTTTTCCAAGAAACAAACTTATTTTCATGCAAAGCTACTTGTTTATGGAATCGTATAATGACTTTGGACACATTTTCTTTCCTCTTGTAATCGGAACTGGGTTTGTGGTGAATGTGATCACAAGTTTCATTTGTATCGCGTTTTATGCTCATTTACACCCACTTCTGTTTGTATGCTTTGCTGGCTTTGATTTCATTTGTGCAGGGCTTACTGTAGGCATAAATAGCTTTGCAATGGTAAGTTCTGAAGAATGGTAGTCGGACAAATTTCATGAATATTGGAAGCGGAGACTTTTCGCAAAGGAGCAACGGAAAAACTTTTAAGCTTGTATGCCTATTACAATGGATATTGGAGCATATTTTGTTTTGAAAAGAACAACATTGTTACATACCATGCTGGAAGTTATGAATACAACTGTGTCGCTCTTAATTATGTCCTAACTATGGGTGGTTATATCTGGTTAATATTCTTAACTGAAATGTGATCAAATGCAATATTACGACGTATGATAAAAATAGCTTTCACGTTTGGAATGGACATGACGCAGGATGCTCGATACGAATATGCATTTTAAGAAAGAAGCACATCTATGTGAATACTAACTTTTATTAATAAAAATCACTCTCAATGATATCAAAACAGTTTCAAAGTGCTGTCATACAAAATAGATGGAATTTCCGAGTCAAAAGATTGTGAATTATTTAAAAGTTGAATTGATATAAATCCATGATACAATTCAAATTCAACTTGATGATAGAGTAGAAAAACCATCAATTTAAATTTATTCAGTATATTGATAATAAACCTTGAAATAAGACGTAATTTAGCACGACTAATGAGTTTATAATCTAACAAATAAGGTTAAGGAAAGGTTTGTGTATCTTCCTAAGTGTATGAACGTCAAGAGATCTTGAACATATTAATTATTTCTGCTTCAATGTAAATCAAAAAAAAATCCCATTCAAGTGGTTATAAAAATTGTTTAGCCTTAGTGATAAACACAACTTAATACAATACGGAATGTACAGAATGAACTTCAAATATTTATTCATAATTTGCACAAATGAGCGGAAATCTTTTTCGAATTTTCACAAGTTTAATTTTAACCGTTCGACTTACAGATTTACAGTCAAATTGGTTATTGCTTACGGATTTTGTGTACAGTCCAACGTTTTTTTGCTTTTTGGCTTTGTATAACAGTTCTTAAGAGCTTCAGACTAGAATAACAAATTGTTTGACCTGAAATGAAGCCGGACACCACTTGAAAACTACATTGACACTAAATGTTTATCATGGAACCTGTACATACTATTTACCATTCTAATTGTTATAGCGCGATTAAAATTGATGAAATGGTGCCGGAAAAACAAACCAGCCCAATACTAGATCCAAACATAATTCAGAAATAGCACTTTGATCTAAAATATTTTGCGCAGATATTGTCAAAAAAACAGTACATGCGAACACCATTTTTATGGTTAATTGTTTATACAACGGAAAGTTTTAATCCAAGTAAAGTTAGACTATAGTAAAATTATTTGTTTACTATTCAATACGGAGGAATGACCACTAATTTCTTTTAATTGTTACATCAGCTACTGTGCTACTTGTTATTGCATAATTAAAGAGAAACAAGAACAACGAATTTGATTACAAAAAATGTATTTCAGAAAGAGGTAATAAAAGCGTTTAAATTGGTATAAATGAACACAAATGAAGTGAAATATATAACACTTAGTTAGAACGAGTATGTATCAAAGAGATCGAGGCGAAAATAATTGTTATTTTGTAATTAATTAATCAAACCAACTTTTCACGTAAACATGTTTCAGCTCAAATGCTGCTTCACAATGTTACGTAAAAACTCAATTACGTAAAATAGAGTATTCACGTGGACGAAAACAACGCCAAATTGACTGTGCATAATTTTTGAGGCACAGTAAATTTAATTGAAGATAATAACTTGGAAAACAAATATGATGCCCGTTTTTTTACTCAGAAAGAGTGAGTCAAATCTACTTACGGTTGATAGTTAACAAGTTTATTTTTACTGGGAAATCAACTCAAGCATTTTTGTTTTGAAATTTCTTGAAATCTGTAAATAAAATGTGGGCTACTTTAATTCGAATTCAAAAAATTATCCAGAGACTTCGACCTCTCCATGTCGTTTATAGTGAAGAAGACAGTAAGTTTTCCCGTAATCCCATGGTACAGAAAGGTCTTAGAATGCGTCTCATCGACAACAATCTTGGCTTTGTCATTATTGCAAGCATATTTGGCTTGAAACAACTGCTTAAAGGCAAACCCCAATCACATCCTTTTGAGCAAGTCGACAAGCGAAATTTGTCCGAACAAAGTCTTCAAACAAAACAAATGGTTTTAGGAGCCGTTCTCTATATTATTTACATTTCACTTTTCTCAATCTGGTTAACGGCTTCGTGGACTTTTAAATTTCAACAAAACAGTGCCGTTGCAATGATGAACCAAGCAAGAGGTTTGTTTCTGGATCGTTTACACAATCCCGGAAAAATACCTGGTGGTCCATCGAAAAAAGAAAGTGCAATATTTGGAGCTCTACTCTACAACTTGATGATATCATGCTTTCTAGGACACTCGGCCGTAACTACATTTCCTTTAACAAATACCAATAATCCAGCATCATTTATTTTGAATTGGATTCTACCCGCCAATATATCCTCAAATCGGGCATCTCTAATTAAAATACTTTCTTGTGTATACATTGGCATATCTGGCTACTTTGGTGTAGTTCCGGTAATCCAAGCATTGTCCTACATTGCTGCTATTCTTTACGAAGCAAAATACATTTTGAAAAGGAGTTATAAAAATTACAATCACATATCCAATTACTATTGTATCAGTAATCCGAATGCATTCAATTATCATTGGAATATTTACGCACAAAACATTCTCTTTGTCAGGAAAATCAATCAATTTGGTTACTACTTTTATCCAGGAATTATGCTGTGTGCGTTTAGCATTAATGTTGTAACAACACTGGTTTGCATTAAGTTTCATCATGAACTTCCGGTTGTTATGCTTCTCTTATTTTTGGGGTTTGATATGGTAGTAGCAGTTGCCACTGTGGTTGTTCACAGTTTTGCTGTGGTAGCAAAAGAAGAAAGTGAACGTTTCCGAAACTACTGGAAACCGCGATTGTATTCTAAAATGACAAAGAGGCAACTTAGAGCGTGTATTCCTACGGCAATTAACATTGGCCAGTTTTTTGTGTTGGAGCGAAGCACACTTTTAAATACAGTGTATGAGGTTGTTAACATGGTTGTCACATTTTTGCTTGTGGACAAGTAAATTGAAAATCAGGTTGGGTACATATTAGTCAATTATTGTTATCATTTCAATAAATAGTTTCACAGTTTTAAGAATTTGTCTGTTGTAAGTTTAAACTTTTGTGGTAAAATTAAGGAAAGAATTCTGCACATTATACTATTTTAGATAATTAAATGTAAGGTTCAAAAGAATCACTGTACAAATGCAAATTCAAATACTACAATTAAATTTTGAATTTAATCTTTAAAATCAGCATAATAAAATCTATTTTATAAGTTTAATTTTTATTTATTTTTGAAAAAGATTTACTTCCTAAAAACCGTCACAAAATCCTGTCATTACCTTACAGTATCAAACTAATTGAATGTAGCAACGAGCAATGCGTTTAGTAAAGTATCTAATTTTACTTCAATTTCCGTCAACATTCAATATTAATTGCACCATAATTGGCCACTTGTCCTGATGCCGCAAAAATAAACCAGCAAATAATAACATAAATTGTTTTGTTTTGGAGAAAAGCTAGGTAAAAGCTCTGTGAACCAAAATACGGAAATAGTTCTTTACGAATTGCCTCATATTTAGCTTTTCGTACGATTATCCTAAGTTTGAGAACAACTATTGTAGCAATCAGGTACATGGACCCAATTTGATGTAATACTTGTCGTACGAAAATAAAATAATTGTTGAATGTTTTGTGTTAATTATTACTCAGTGGAACAATTCCAAGTAAACCATGTAGTTATAGACAAAACAAACAGCTTTTTACAGAACGGAAAAAAAATTGGGCTAGTATTTTTTAGTATTTTTTGTTTACCAATTACTATTTGCATACTAATTTCGGTAATTTCTATTTATTGACGTATCAGATACTACAATAAGCACCCCGTGTAAACTTCGAGCTGCATGGTATACAAAGCACTAATACATTTTTCGAAACAAAATACAACAATAATATTGAGAATGCCGTCAATAAGTGTCAGTAGAAAAACCATCAATTCAAAAAAACTATTAGAAACTAGCATGTAGCAGTTGCGTGTTAGATTATGAAATCATTAAGCATTTTATGGGAAAACACGGTCAACCTGTTAAGACAACTACCCCAAATACTTAAGTAAGTAAGGCAGTAAATTTCATGTCATATGATAATAGAAAATTACTTGGTTAATCTTTTTTTAAACAAAAAGGTAGTCAAATCTATGAGATGTAGTAAAAGCCGCACGAATCACTGTATCCAATTAAGAGCTTGATTAATTTTATGTTCTTTAAAGATTGTGGCAATTTTAAATCATCCAAAATACACAAAAAGTAACATAAGAATCTCATAATTGATTAAACGCTAACTTTAATGGTCATGTATGATTGCCTTTATTAAGATGATCCATTTTCTACACTGGGAATCCTAAGACAGACCAAAAGTTTTAATTTAACTACAAACCCTTAATTTTCAAATAATAAGCTTGCAGAAAAACTTTATACGAACGTTTGACGCAAAAGCTCGATTAACGTCACTTGTTTAACGATTACTGATGGTTGCTAGTGTTAAGACTTACATTGCTATAAACAATTTAATAATATTTTTTTAAATGGTCCAAAACTCGCCAAGAAAATTAATTAATTAGTTCTTCAATGTGAGCCAGACATTTCCCATTACGTCTGGATACCTCACACCAAAAAGCAATCTCGATAGAAAACATGGACAAATTCTGCATGCTTAAATTAGAAGAGTAAATGAAAAAACACCATATAAGAAACGTTGTAAAAAATATCTACAACTTTTAATAAGAACACGACGACGTGTTTATAACAAAAATATCGACCAACACTTCATTTATTCCGTCTGTGTTCACGAAAAATTCAAATAAACCGTCTGTACGAAGTTTATGCATACAAAAGTATTGCGTAACCAAGTAACATAATTGACGTAACAATAATGCCATTTATGCTACCCTGGCAACAGCGTTATAGGTTTGCTGAACTTAGAGCCAATAAATAAGTTTAATATCTCTGGTAAAAACTCGCTCGAAAATTATATTAATAAATTGATTTTTGCACAGACTAGACATTTTTTAAGGCGACTGAAATGTAGAAACATAATTTGATACATGTCTAAAAATTGGCGCAAATTTTAACAAGTATGCCACATGAAAAAACCTCGAATAAGTCGAAAGTATCCAAAACCATTTTTAATTAAAAAGCATGTTATCTTTTATATTAAGCGTCAACTCATACATAATGTAAATCTTCTGTGCTAGCAATTAATTATCAAAATTAATATTAAATAAACTTGCGCCACGCGTGTTCAATAACAACTTCAATCAGTTACACAAGCAGCATTGAAACAACAAGACCATTTTGTTTTAACTATCAAAATGTGGAAAACATTAATTCAACTTCAGAAACTTATTTAAAGAATCCGTCCCCTTAATATACAGTACCATGAAAACGTGTATGGGTTTCACAAAAACCATTCAAAAACCCAGAATGCAATCTCATTTGTAATTGATTCCAACATAATCATAATCTGGGTAGCATCTCTTTTCTGTCTCAAATCAATTTTTACAGAAAGCCCGGATCCTACTGTATCAATCCAACAATCAGTACTTCTAATGGCTCTACATATTCTCTTCTTTGGATTATTCTCACTAATTCTTGGATCTCTCTACACACTTCATTCTAGAAGTTCCACAACAGTATGGATGATGACACAGGCTCTTGGATTTTACAAAAAACGTGCAAAGAATACACAAAAGTCTCAATCCAAAGAAACTGCAAAATTTTCCTTATTTGATTTACTTCTTTACGGTATGGTTGGAATTTGTACTGTCGGTGCATCAACAGTAACTTTAATGCCTCTAATAACGAGCAACACACCAGTACATTTGATTCTCTACACCATACTTCCCGAATATACAGTCAACGCATTCAAAAATTCACCAATTCTGGTGACAATCATTTGTTGTACATATCTGGCAGTTTTCGCGCATCTTGGCGCCATATCTGTTTTGCAAGTACTTGCGTACATGTGTGGCGTCTTGTACGAATCTACATTTATGTTAAAGACCACCTACATCAAAGGAAATTTGGAATTTCTTCGAGCTTCCACTTTTTCCAGAAACAAGCATATTTTCATGCAAAGCTACCTGTTTATGGAATCGTACAACGACTTTGGATATATCTACTTTCCTCTAGTAATTGGGACAGGATTTGTGATAAATGTGATCACAAGTTTTATCTGCATTGGCTTCTTTGCTAACTTGCATCCATTACTTTTAGGATGTTTTGCAGGATTTGATTTCATTTGTTTAGGGCTAACTGTTGGAATAAATAGCTTTGCTATGGTAAGTTCTGAAGAGTCGGACAAGTTTCATGAATATTGGGAAAGGAGGCTTTTCACAAGGCAACAAAGGAAACACTTTCAAGCTTGCATGCCCATTACAATGGATGTTGGGCCATATTTTGTGTTGAAGAGGACAACATTGTTACATACCATGCTGGAAGTAATGAATACTACTGTGTCGCTTTTAATTATGGATAATTAAGTATAGGTTTAGAATAAACGTATCTGTTTGCATCCACGAAATATGTTGTTTTTTGTAATCAACGAGGTCATGAAATTTAGATACGACCCGGAAATACATTCACGATTTTTATTAGTTAATAAGATAACAATAGTTAAGTTGCAATGGTGAAGCTAGATCAATTTCAATATTTTTGAATGTTAACTTGAAAAATTGTAGCATTTTATCGTAATTATTTTCAAACCTATATTTTCAAAAGAGGGACATGGCCCTATGCTAGAAAAAGCATAATCGTTTTCTATAGCTTAAGAAAATGATTAAAAATTCCTTCAAAGCTCGTAAAATATTAAGAATCGATAAACAAATATATAACATCATGTTTGATAGCTCAAGTTTGATATCAATGTAATAAAAATAAGGTAAATTTATTTAGAAAACCACTCAATATAAATAATTTAGACAGAATAAAACCGGAAAATAGCTTTATCTTTTCACGAGTATTCCAAATATTGAATTTATGTATATTTAAAATAATCAAAAGAAAGAAAAATTGTTTATGCAAAAATATTTCCAGAATTAATAATTCAAAAACCTTCTATCGTCTGATGTATTTTTAAACACATTGTTCAAGATTTTTATTTTTATGCAATCGAATTTTCATGCCAAAAAAATTATGCCGTTTATTAGCATGGTGGAACGATAGGTTTTCTATGTTTCTCGACATTTCTTTTCCATGAAACTATCATTCGAAAGTCGGCCATAAAAGCGTGCAAGAGTATTCCAAGAATCTAAATGAGCAATGCAGGATTATTATTATATTATTTGTTAAAGTAAATTTTTCTTATTGAACTATGTTACAATGGAATCAACTCACATTCATTTGGAACAAAGTTGTTAAAATGCATACGAGTTCTATGTAGCATTTATCTTAATTGATATGCTGTTATACCTATCAGACTCTTGAAAGTGCAAAAAGGTATGTCTGTAACTGGATTAAAGCAAATTAAAATCAAGATCACTCCATTTTGTATTATCAAGCTGTACACCAGATACAATCCCAATCCCAACATTGGTCCAACTATATCGTAATGCATTGTGTGCGTATTCAATAAACAATTCCCGACAGAACGACTGTGATGAAAGAAAAACTTGATCTTTTACTAAGCATAATTGACAATTAGAGTCTAGGCTGGGTTGATAATCGTTCCAGGTCAGCATTATTTTAAAAGGAATTCCGAAAAGGTTGGTGAAGTTACGTGAAATAGATCAAATGTATACTTTATTCTGACGAATAACGTCCTCTAAATAATTTTTTAAGGACCAATCATCCGACGGTGCATGAGTAAGAGTATAATAATTCACATTTATTATGGCAAAGCTGACATGCTAAATTTCCTGTTACAGTAGTACCATCTTGAAATTCAACTTGGGACTATGTATACATTACACCAACAGGAATGGCCTCGTTTGTTTCAAAAGTAGTTTCAAGAATGAGTTTAGCATAATTTGTAAATGAAATATCCCATCTTTCAGCATAAGCTTGTGAATGTTGGTATTCAGCATTGTTTGATTTGTCAACCTCAAAGTTCAAAAAAATACTGGCTCAAACTGTCCAAGTTAAATTGTTCAGCTGTATTTTCTGGTGGCGTTTCTAAAGGGCGATTAAGCACGTCGTTTATACACCGCCAGTCAATGTCATGTCGGTCTTTAGTTATTTGGAAGGACAGAATCAAGCATAGTGAGTCTTTGGTACTAGGTTGTTCGTTTTGATAGATATCGGACAGCAGTGTTGAAACCCATGAAAGATTGGCAACTTCGAAAATTAATTGGTCTGCAGAAATTCATAAGCACGTAAGTATTGATCAGTTTCCAAATTATTGTACGTTTAAATTAGTTAAACTTAAGAACTTGTTGAGTAGTAAACTTTTGATGTAGAGTTTAAAGACTTTTCGATATCCCTGATGTTTTGCCGATTGATTGCATCAGTCAGATCCATAAAATAATAGTCTGAACTGTTGAACCAACTTCCAGGCTTCTAGGGCATAAGCTACAAAACCACAAAGCCACATAGCATAAAAAAGCTACATTTACAACAATCTACATGGACAATATACTACACATACAACAATCAACATGTTCAATAAGCTACATCTTCCTAAATCTACACGCACGAAAATCAACAAAGTAAAAATCTACATGTTACAAAATCACCATGTACCAAAATCCTCATAGACTGATAGCTGTGGCTTATTAAAATATTTTTAAAGTAATTGCAAGCAGTTTATTTTCAGAGAAAACTACCCAGGTGTAATCTGAAGAGAGCAAAACTAAAACTATACGAGGGTTTTTGGGACAGTTTTACTTTAAATACGTATGCATTTTCTGTAAACTTTGCTTTAAAAAATCATGTAAACATGAAACGAAGTGCCAATATTATATTAAATATAAACAGGACGGCCAGTTAATTAATTATATTTGACCAATTCAAAGTCACTTTATTCAAAAAATAAACATTTGTCATTTAAAAAAATCCATTTTTAATTTTTAATCCAAAATCCATTTTAAGCTTAATTTCAAAACCTTTTGAGTTTTGAACTTTAGCCTCTTAAAAAAGTTTGATTCCAATATTTTTATCTATCGATTGACACTATTATAGATTTTCTTACTTAAAATGCATGTAACTGTTAGTTCTCGCAAAGAAAAATTAGGATACATTCCATAGTTGAAGCTTCGCTTTCAACTTCAAAATAACTTCATCATTTGCAATAATTAATGGCTATTTCTTCCGATCCCTTGGTAAAAGAGAATAGACTATCCCCCAATTTTATCATGTCCCCACATTTTATTAAATTGTCAAAGTTGAACTAGGCTAAAAACGACAATGTAGTTTTAAATGTGACGGATCTGGTATTGAGCGATGATGCTATTCGTCTCAAATCAAAATTACGATTTGATAAAGTGTCTACTCATAATATAAATATGAACTTTTGGGTCGTCGTCGTCAGTACTAACAATTTAAATTTAAACATTGACTTTATAGTATTCTCATACTTTTTTCTTTTGCCCAAATCACAATGTTAATTGAGTTTTAGTCAAAATGTTACTTTCACGACCATAAATCCCGTTAAATGCAAGCTTGCTTGCACAGGATCTTCTAGTTTTGTACCTTTGTCTTCATTCCATTTATGTCTCGGAATATTAAATTTACAGTCGAAACCGTCCCGAAAACCGCATTTATTTTTGCTGTCCTCAGCTCACACCTGGGAAGTGTTCCCTAAAAGCTAACTGTTTGTAATTACTTTTATTTTAAAATATTTTTTGTAAGTCAGTCTATGAGGATTTTGGTACATGGTGATTTTGTAACATGTAGATTTTTACTTTGTTGATTTTCGTGCGTGTAGATTTAGGAAGATGTAGCTTATTGCACATGTTGATTGTTGTATGTGTAGTATATTGTCTATGTAGATTGTTGTAAATGTAGCTTTTTTATGCTATGTAGCTTTGCGGTTTTGTAGCTTATGACCGGTAACGAACTTCAAGAGTCTAGCTGGAAATTGGCTAAAGTTTCTAATGAAAAAAACGGCAGCATGAAAAATATTTTATACATGATTGAAGTTTGCAGTTTGGCAGTTGCAACAAAGGCATAGGTTTAATTCAACTTTATTGAATAATTTCAAGAGTCAGTTTTATATGAAATTCGTAGCCTTGAATATCATTTAAACTTGGTTTCTATACTTCTAATCACGAGTTTGAACTTATTACAAAAAACTGAAACTTTCAGGACACGATTTGTATTTTTTTACATTCAAAGCGTTGGTTTTTGAAATGCTTTTTGAGGAAACTAAACGTAATTTGGTTTGTCAACGTTATTATCAATGCAAATATTAGTACGCTTTCCTTCGCAATTATTTAATGTTTTATTGAAAAAACGTGAACATGTAATCACGAATTTTGTTTTAAACATTTATTTAATAAACTATTTTCAAATTACGATATTGTATTGGGTTGTTTAAATAAACTTGATATAAAATCGAATTACCGAAATAGGAATCTATAAATTTACAGTTAAGTGCATCCTATCAAAATTTATCTCAACGGAAGTTTTGTTACTATAAGAACTCAAAACTGAAGTCATGATAATTATCATGCATGTCATCCTATTTGCATTAGTTAAAAAATACATGACGAAAGTAATCATTTTACTTTATTCATTGAAAATTGGATTTTATAACATTTTAAAGAACATTTTAGTTTACTTCCAGAGCAAGCGTTGTTAGTTTTAATGAAAATGTTAACTTTGAATTCAGTATCATGTATGAGTTTAGGTTTGCATAAATATTTATGTATTGTACGTGTCTCAACATGTTTTTCAATTCAAGTTTGCTCACAAGCACCTTCCACCATATCAAAGACAAATACCAAATTTTACTGATACTATTTCAAGAATAAAATATGCTTTTTACGATAAATATTTTTAAACTCTACCCCAAATGATCCCAGAATTCGCTTTTTAAAATACGTTTAGTCTGATTTGAACATTACTTGAATAAAAAACTGACTTTCATAACATTTATATTCTAGCCTAGAAATTTGAGGGCAGAAGATGTCTGAACTGAATGCCTTGCGACTACAAAATCTTGTCAAAGTCCTTATGAGTTTCTTTGTCAGTGAAATATGTGCATACACTCCTCGTCAGAAAATTATGCCGCCTATTTGATTACAAATAATATAAATGTCAAATAATCACGTCACCAATTTGTGCTCCGGCCATATAAGCATGCCTTCTTGTATTAGTTACGTAAAAATAGTGTAAATTCTCCAGTAAGTAATCATTTCTACAATTTGAGATTAATAAAACGATCGCTGTATAATAGCATATGTACTAGGTATATCAAGAAGATTACTTCGTTGACTCAGCTTACTCAAACAACTTTAAAGATAAGTGCTAATCAAATAATCTATGGTACTATACAATTGCACATTTAATGAATTGTAACAAGGTTTGCACTTGTTCAAGTAATATTTTGATCATTAATAGTTTTAGTCTAGCCAATTTTTCATAAATATATAAACCGAGAAAGAGATTAATTTTCATCTATCACACAATGTTCATACCTGAGTGAGCTCCACTACCACTTCATATTTATTGAAATCTATCTAAATATGAAGTTGATTATATCATTCTTAAGCTGTTTAAATAAATCATATTATCTATATCGTTAATCAACCTTTAAACAATATTTCGAAAACTTTTCGTTTATAAGTTTATTCTAATATATCATACTAATAGTAAAAAATTACAGATAATGTCAACTTTCACGTACAATTCCTTTTTCAAAAAATACAACATTTTGTTAAATGTAATAAATGACACATTCCAAGGTCCACTCAAACGGATTCAAGTTACTAAAAACAAAACAGCATTCCAAGTAACCCAAAAATCACTAAAATTGTAACTACATTTATGACTTATTTATTCCAAAACGGGATTTTAAAAATGAAGTCGGCAACTAAACTCAGAACTGATTTATATATTAAAAAACAAATATGCTTAAGAAACACCAAAATAATCCAAAGACACTCTGTAACAAAACTGGCACAAGCAGCAGTCAAACCAAACAAAAGTATATAAAATATCACTAAAATATTTCCAGTCATTGAAGGCTCCTTAAGCTGAGTATCTGGTTGCAAATTAGCTGTCAAACTACCGCCAGCAATAAATCTTTGCCACCATTCCAATATCCCTGATGCATGTAGTCCTTTCATTCTACTGAAAATAAATGGAGGGACATTGCCTTGAAAGTTAAATACTAGGCTGGTTTGGAAATAGGTTTCCAGACCGATACTAATTCGGTCAGATTCTCCTTTATTTGTAGCAAGTTTTTTTGCATAATTCCGACACAAATATGTTGGAAGAATTAAAGCAGTTTTGTTGCAAGCTTTTAAAAAGCTGAAAAGCATAACATTTTCAGCCTCCAAAAACCTTTGACGGAAGGCGTTCTTTTGTTGGTTGCGATAATCTAAAAATTGTTGACTATTATCCGTCTTGTTAAGTGCTGATTCTATGTTCTCTGAAAGATGATTCGTCAAATTCCTTAGTTCTGGATGCAACCTAGTATGATTATAAAGTTTTTCTTCATTGTTTTGTTCGAAAGATTCCTGTCGAAATGCTGAAATTTCACTAGTAATGCTCAATACAATCCAACTGAACTTTATCAGTTCATGGGGTAAATTAAAGAAAGATGAATCGCCTTTACTAAAGCTGCGTTCAAAAGTATTATCGTCATCAATATGAATCATAATTGATGTTGTTCTAGAGTAGCTAGTAAAATTTTCCTTGATAAGTTCATCAAAGTTTTGATACGGTTTTACCTTTCTGGGCTCAATAATTTTGTACATGTTGTCACTTTTATAGGCATTAGTCAAAACAATTGAAGCTAATGCAAACGCACCAGCAACAATCTGAAACACACCTTGCTTCATTTGATCAGTGTCAAAAGAAACGTCTTGTCCCAGAAAAAGTCTTATAATCGTTTCAAAATGCTTGAAATACGTTTGAACATTTGTAACTGACACACGTCCGACAAGACTTGGCAAAATACAAAGGCATACTACGGTTGCAATAAAAACATACCATATATCATTATTATAAATAACAATTAGTTCATGGAAAGGGAGATAGGGCAGCTCTCTTTGACCACAACTTACAAAACGTAATACGTTTATGGAGTCACTTACAGCAAAACTGGCATAAGGAAGTGAATTTTTTGATGTTGTGCGTAACCATCCCATGAACCAAATTCCGGCTTTAATTGTGTTGTTGTCCGCGTAAAAAGATTTTTTAAAGCTTTTATCGTTTACGCAAATTGTGTCATCTGAATCTTCAAAACTAATGTTTTTCAAGACAGTTCGTAGTTCATGAGAATACGCTTGTGCCACTCTATCAGGTATATTTTCATGAGGAATACCAACTCTGGTTCTGTGTAAGGTAATGTGATTGCCACATTGATAGAAACGCTTGCTCAATGCATATAGAGTGGGGTTTTGCAGAATAAGATAGTATTCTGGCGAAACTTTAATCATGCTTCCAAGTTTTGGAAAACTGAGTTTTTGTTGTTCAGGTGATTTTAAAAACCTTGAGATATTTTTTAATTTAATGAGATAGTAATATTTTAATTGGTTAAACATTGGCCAAATTTGAACATGATGAGTTGGGACAATGTTTCTAAAACTTAATTGGACGGATTTTGTTTGTGTTTTCACCACCAACGAATTCAGTATAATCCCGTGTTGAATTTTTGAATTTTCGAACATTTGAGACCATATTGCAATAGCTATATCCTGGTATAAGTTTAATGTTTTAGTATCAAAGTTGACACTAATATATAAAGTAGGATGATTAGTGGATGGCAAGTTAAACATTGTGGATTCTTTATAAGTATTGAAACCAAAAATGGGAGGAAAGTAGGTTTCCTTGGTAAAAAACTTACCATCGAACTTTTGCTTGAGGCGAGGTCCATATATTGGGAGGAACAGTGAAAGGTGTACTTGAAAACTCCATGGTTTTGTGAAAAAAGAGTATGAAACTCCGTCAAGTGTAACACAAAAATCATTTCGCCAGTACATTCTTGGGTCTTTAGCTTCAAATAGGTGTTTTGAAATCGGACATTTAATAAGAAGAGTTGCAGAGGATATAAAGCGTGATCTGTTTACAAAAAGGGCTGCTGGGTTTATCCAAATTGTTTTTTCCAATACTTTAGGGATTTTCCATTTAGCCTTTATATACTTCCTGGTTATGATAGGATATTTTGGTTGCTTAATATTTGCGCCTTTATAGTTGTCTATTAAAATAAGTGCTTTACGGTTAGAAAATGCATCCAAATATTCCGACAAATCTATTGTATCAATATAATCAACCTTGTACTTTTTGGGACGTCTTGCTTGAAAATCAGAGCATATTAGATGTGGAATGGAAATTTGGGAAAAAAATAATACGTATTTGTAAATTGCAGCCATTTCTAAATTATTAAAAATTTTGACGGTATTTTTACACAAAAAATGTTATTTAGTCGCACATAAAGAGAGCAAGGGTTTAATGGTTGAACGGGTTTTCCAAGAAACATGAGTAGTCATTGCATGGTATATTGGTAAAGTACTTATGAATAATTATATTTGATAATACGTAAGACTACTTATGAATAATTATTTTTCATTGTGTAAGCTTTTATATAAAGGTACTTTGATATAACTTGTCACTTGTTAATTACGTGGATTACATTACTCGGGCAATTCCGGTAAGCCTACACTTTAATGTAATTAGTCCTAATAAAATAACACGTTGTGTAATTTTAGTCATTATGCCGTTATAGGATTAAAACCAAATGTCTACTGCAAATAAAATAGTTACAGCACTTATATGTAAGCCAAGTACCAAAAGAGCAACTGGATGTTATGTTTACAGCATCACATGTTTTGCAATCATTTCTATTCCGATAAAATTGTCTGCCTTTAATCATCATTCAACAAGATGGAACACTACGGTAGGCAAATTTCCATGTTGCCACAAGACCGATAGAGAAAAGGGCTAGTGTAAGTTTATAGATGTTTTACCTGTCTACATGTAAATTAATATTTGTCTTGCTTAAGTTTATCCTTGACTCATAATCATTTGGCCGAATTGATAAAATATTCGTTCTTTATTGAAAAAATTGAAGTATAACTGAATCGAATGCCGTAAATATATAATTTGTTTCTTCCATCTTGTTTGTGGGTATATAAATTAGTAAATATAGTTGTTTAGTTTATGATTACTTGTTAAAAATATAATCAGATGTTTACTTGGTATTGGCTCCCAGTTTAAATAGTCAGGGATACGGAAGAATGTCATGAAGCAATTATTGAGTAGTTACGGTAAATTTTGATAAAGAAAGCATGATGTCGTATGGCATATATTCAAACGTTTGCTGAAATTCGCAAATAACTCTCTTACTATTTGTTAGTGTTAGTTTCAACATATTTTTTGATGAAAAGTACAACTAAAAGTTCATTTATAAAACAATTATTGACCAACTAATGAGGAAACTTGTGCTTGTCAAATAGCACTAATATGAATCGAGTGTAATCATTGCGAATGAATAAATGTAAGTTTTTACATACAAATAAACAAATATACACAAGCCACGTAGTTGTAAACAAAACATGTGGCTTTATGACCAAAAAACAGCTTGGAGAGGAAACTTAGTATTTTGCTGACTATTTGTTTCTCAGTAATGCAAAATTCAGTTGTCGCAGCAATTGGCAAATTTACTAATTGCCTTTAATTACTTGGAGTACTACATAACATGAATTGAACATTTTCGCAAAATATTTGTTGATATCAGATCAAATTGTACAATTGTATTGTACAGCTATAAATACAACCTCAAATTTGAAATAAGAACGAAAAACACTGGTAAATACAATAGGTTTTGCAACAAGAGCACATGAATTATTTTAACAACAGAAATAGATTCTTAAGAGGTTAACGGACGAATGATTAATGGTAAATTGCACTATCCATATCTTTTGCCATGTGGTTATTCGAATTCAGGTAACTTTTACATGTTTTTTTTCAATGATTGTGCCAAAACAACTTTAAGTGTACTTTATAATAGATAATGGCTTGGTAAAAAAAATTCATGCTAGCTTTTAACTAAAAGTAAGGAAAATAATGTAAAACAGCCACTTCAACAAAAGGTGAAAAAATTAATGTCAAATAGAACCTGAAAAGCAACGACCCTTGGTTTGATTTGAGATTCCTTAAATGTTAAAAGTAAAAATATTCTGTGAGTAATATTTCACAACTTTATACCAAAATTGGAAAGAATCCGTTGACGTGTTTAAAAAAATACAGTGAACGGACGCAAGCGACCAACCTTTACCTTTTATCAATTGCCAATAAATAGGAGCTCAGTACTTCTACTTAAGTATATGTTACTACATATACATGTAATTCCGCAATTACCGGATTAAAAAATCCTTTCAAAGATATTTATTCGATAAGTCTATATAATTCACAAATTTTAGAAGCAAAGTCCTATGTTATTTACTAGGCTTTGATTTGGAGTTTAGAGTAATCAACTAATATTAATTACTGAAAAACTTAATAAACAAAAGTATGAACAAAACACATTAGAAGTTATTATGCTCAAGAAGCCTCGAAAAATTGATAAAAACCATTCATATATACTGTGAACTATTATTCTATATCTATGCATAACACAATAGATACTAGAATAAACTAGATTGGCTAAACTAGACTAGATAGATTAAAAAACTAGTAGATAGATTCCCAATAAACTAACGATTTACACATTTTTGACAGTTTATATTTGTTTATTTACTTCGCCGAAATGATCAACAACTTTTTTGATTGACTTAACAGCAATTACTTAAATGGTCCTAACATTATTCGGTGGACAACGTGAAAAACATTGTGCGTTTTAGCAAAAAATTGTTTAGCTGGGCAAAAAGTGTGCCACAAAATAATATCCGCTCTAATTAAGTAGCACCGAGAAAACCAAAAAATAAGACAAAAACTGAATCAAACAAAACAAGCCGGCACAACTGTTGTATCGAAGTAGCATAACCTTTCTTATGGTTGAATTGAACGAAAATTCAAACATGACCTTATATGGACTTCATGCACTGATCCAGTAATTGGTTTTACAAATAATCAAACTTAAGACCTTTTTCGCCCCTATATATGGAAGATAGACATTTAATACATGGAGTCAAGAACACAATTCATCAACTAAATCCCCTGTATTAAATTTCGTTAATAAAGTTCAGGCGTTTCTATCTCTTTTAATCGATATCCTGGAAAATATATTAAATATTTGAAATATCATATGTCATATTGCTAAGTTACCCTTTTACTAAGTTTGAATAAAATCCGTCCACGCAACTCAAAATGCAAAGGACAGACGGATACAACAGAATCCAAAACATATATTTATGAAGGTTTGATTTGGTCAAAGGACGCCATTAAATAATTTTTCAAATTATACTTCATATATGCCAAGCCAGGATTCTATAAAACTAGGGTTTTTTAAGTATGGGCAAAAGAAACAAGTTTTTGTAACCAGCACTCTTAAATTGCTGTGGCAATTAAACATCCTTTGTAGTTACATTGACCGTTCCACAACTCACGTTCCGCAAAACCAATTTTTATACAATTAATTTTGTGTTTTGAACGTAGAATTGCGTTTGATCGTATATAAAAACTTGGTAAACAAAGTTCGTACTATTTATATCCAGAAGCCAGGAAACAAAAAATACAATACGCGATTTAAGAAACTTGCGACTAATAAGCTCTAAATGTAGATAAAATATTTTCACATCACGAGAACAAAAATATTGTATTGATTTGGCACAACTTCAATGCGGTTTAAATTCTTTTGGCACATTTTTTGTATGGTTTGGCGCTAAAATCTTAAATTAATCTCAACAATAAAGTGTTGGTAGATGACTGGGATAATTACAGATTTAACAACTTGATTATTTTTTGAGTTACAGACGCACAGATAAACCCGATATTCTGTAAAACTACCTCAGCCAAAACAAGTGATTAGGTAATATATAAAGAGCCACAACAACAACAAACTATCATACATACTGATTTTCACTTCGAACTGCAACTCACACTTAATTTTGTAATGTATAGCTGAAGTTCAGTGACCATTTTTAAGCGTCCACTAACAATAAAATAAGAAATGTGGAATTCTTTAATTCGAATTCAAAAAGTTATTCAATTTCTTCGTCCTCTCGAAGTAACTTTTAGTAAACATGAATCTTGTTTTGCATCAATTCATTCCCCCAAAAAGCATTTTAAAATACGCCTCATAACAATTAATGTTGGCTTTATCATCATTGCAAGCATATTTGGCTTAAAACAAGTGCTCCATAAGAAAACTGACTACAATCCAACTGCTCACGTAAAGAATATTATTAACAATGTTTACGAAATCCAAACCCAAGAAATGATCTTAGGAGCCGTTCTCTTTGCTTTATACATTACACTCTTCTCAATTTGTTTGACTTGCGCATTAACTTTCAAAATAAAAACACACAGTGCCGTTTTTATGATGAACACTGGAAAGCATCTGTTTTGGGAACGTTCAAGTTACCCCGAAAAATTCTCCGGCGGACCAAGCAACCGAGAGAGCATTCTATTTGACTTTCTTCTTTACAGCTTAGTGGTAGCTTGTTTTGCTGGACTTGCGATAGTTACCGCTTTTCCCATAATAAGTAACAACAATCCAGCATACGTGGCGTTGACTTGGTTTCTACCTGAACATATTTTGTGGAATCAACCAACTCTAGTTTCAGCCCTTTCATGTGTCTATATTGGTATATCTGGTCATTTTGGGGTTATTCCTGTGATCCAAGCATTGTCTTACGTTGCCGCAATTCTTTACGAAATTAAATACATTCTTAAACGGGGTTACGATGACAATCAGTATAGATTTGGTACACGAAATCGTCCAGACACATTTCAGCATCAGTGGATGATTTACGCTCAAAATATTTTGTTCCTGAATCAATTTAATCAGTTTGGTTTTTATTTCTTTCCAGATTTAGTTCTAACTGCATTTTGGATTAACGTGGTAACAACAATGGTTTGCATGAAGTTTCATCATGAGTTACCGATAGTAATGTTTCTTTTATTTTTGGGATTTGATGTTGTGGTTTGGATTGCTACTGTGATTGTTCACTGCTTTGCTGTGGTGGCCAAAGAAGAAAGTGAAAAATTTCGGACCTACTGGAAACACAACCGGCATTCCAAACTTGTTAAAATGCGGTTGAAAGCTTGTATTCCTACAGCAATTTGGGTTGGTCAGTTTTTTGTATTGCAAAGAAGCACACTTTTGAATACGGTTATTGAGGTTATTAACATGGTGGTCACATTTTTGCTTCTGGATCAGTAAATTAAAAATGTAATCAAGTTACATGTCCTGGTAATGTTGTATGTATGACAAATGATATAGAAATTTTGACAAAAAAACTTAAAAAATTATATTAATATCTTCGAGATTTAAGACTCGATTTGTAAAATGTTTGAATATTTAGCATAACTTTACTGGGTGTATTTGGCTGAGACAGCCATTTATATTAATAATATATACATATACATTTATAAGTTCCAGTCATTTTTGTATGAATGCTCATGCTTGTTTGTATACTCTATTGATGTCGTTATATATGCAACAGTGGATATAATGGTACTTACCTTTCGTCAAATGTAAGCTTTAAAAAAAGGACTTTGAAATCTTACTAAAAGTGTTTCACAGCATTTATGCTGCATTGATTGTGTTGCATTCATAGCCTACGCTATGCCCGACCAGTTAGGATTAAAAATTTAGAACAAAAGAATGCGTATTTTCTAAAGAGATTAGCAAAATGAATGTATTTTAAAAGGTTAAGCTTGTCATTTGCCGACCATTGGCATGATATGCTCATGCTCCAGTAACTTGTATCGTATAAGTTACTTACTACTTCAATGTTAAAAGACAAATTGTTTTTGTTTATTTGTTTGACAAGTGAGAAATGTATTTACTTATTTTAAAGTATGTACATTGCACAGTTTCTTCTTATATGTAAACAATAAAATAGTTTGTGATATTCAGTTAATACTTGACTACGTGACTAATTGAGTTCAGAAAACTTAATATCGGAACATGGTCACTTGAGTAATTTTGTTTTGCTGTAGTGATACTGGCATATATCAATTTCATATTTTTTATTTAACCTATGTAACGTGATGGGCTTGTAGAGTTCAAGTCGAATTTCTGAATATCAAAATAAAATTATAATTACTGTAGATAGTGTAAAAACTGAAAAAATTAAACCTAGCACTAACTTTTAAATGTTGTTTTACAGCCTTCAGCATTGTTTGTTGTTCGTGGCCGTTTAAAATTATGCTGAATCCAGATAGTTCTATTAAATAGTGCTTCTGAGCCGTGCAACTCACAAGAAATTAATTGGTATTGAAGAATATATAGTATGCAGTGATGATCATAAATATCATGTTAGAATATAATTTTCAGCAGTCACTCAGTTTAATAAGCAAGTGCTTAGGTATTGCAATGTAAAAAATGTCATTGTGGTCTATGTATTCATTGTTGAAAGAAACTTGAATCAGTGTACTTGAAAAATATTTTAAATTGTAGTATATTC
>JAQFXM010002271.1:0-25695 GCA_034693345.1 Entomobrya multifasciata
GAGAAAAAATCCGGGAAAAAAATGAGGTCACCTGTAATTAAATTTGTCCTTTAACTGCTGGGGTAACGCCCCCTAATTAAAATGGACTGCAATTCTTTACATCTTGACTACTAGTATGAATTTATGAATAGAAATTACAAATGGAAGACGCCCACATAAGAAGACGAAAATGATGGGATGATGTAGTAAAAAATTGTCGTTAATTTGGTTTCATAACAAACCTATTGTATACGAAAATGTAAAATCGGGGTTTTCTTTTAAAGGAAATGTTTTTAGTTTTTAATGGTAGGTTTTTATGCACGCTTGTCTTTGCGAGTGAGTAGGAAAGCACTTTGTTAGATTAGCAAGAGGAGCCACTGAACCACAACAAGTAATTCTTGGATGTGTCTTTGTTCATTAAAAACCATATGCCATTTTGTTGAGATAATAATTGCAGTGGTACTTAAAAATGTTCACAGATTCATTCGTTTGGTAATAAAATTTTGTGTGATAAAAGCAGGTTCCGGTGAACTCCAGAGAGATTTGAAGATGTTTAATGAGTTCATTGTGTTTTTGGATATTCGGTTAATGTTCAGACAAATGTGGGAACATTGATATGCAAAACATGTATTCTGTATAATTTAAGAAGGTGGGTGGGTATTTAGTGATGACTACGTTCCCAATAAAAGTTTAATGGCAAAATGTGCGCACAATAAAACATTGCCACTGAGAATTTGAAATAGATGCAAGCATTATTTCGTTTTGTAGCGCTTATGGAGTTTCGTGCATGATAATTTTTGTCAAAATCAAGATGGTAAATTTTTCTAATGAAATGATTTTATTTAAGCCAGAACTAAACATAAATCATAAACAACAACGTAAATATTTTTAAAACAATTTCCAAAGAGATAACTTTGCGAACAAGGAGGAGTATTTCAAGTATTAAATGGGTTGTGTGTCCCGGCCAAATTTAAATATGGTAGCATATTTATCAAAATACGTACAATATGTTGACTTTTTGAAGGAGTTAAATACATAACAATATATACATACAACTATTATCACCACTTTTAAATTTGATATGAGAGTCTGTCATGTTTTATAGTAATTTCAGAAGAATTCAACTAGATGCATTATATTAAGTAAGGTTGTAATTGTGATGGATGCTTTTTTGAAGTAGACAACAAGCCAAAAAATAATTGAAGGCTTTTAAACAGATTCAGCAAAGCCAACACGATTATTTCCCAAGTCAAACTCGGTGTAAAATTTACCAATGAAAACGTCTCCCAAAATCCAAATAGGTCCAAGTGGAGGAGGAACATCCAATCCAATGAATCCTGAAAGGCAAATAGTTTTTCCAAACTGGCTGATAGTGAGCACGTAATCCTTTCCTTCCAGGGTGAAGTCACGACCTCCAAGGGTAAACTGGATTTCTGGGAGTTGGGGAATTTTGGCACAGTCAATTGCATACTCTCCTTTCATCAGAGGAGTAGCTCCAATCTGTTCATTGAGCTTTTTAATTTCATCAGATGGTCCAGCCAACAAGCTAGTTCCTGTATCAGCAATGGCTTGGCAGCCTCCAGAGCAATAAGTGCCGTTTGGACCAATTTGAACTTTGTCCATTTGGAATTGCCAGTATCCCTTTTTGGAAACTGGGACATAGGTAAAGTCACCCTTGTAGTATTTTGGATCAGATCCCCCAAGAATAAGCTCTCCACCGGTGGCTCCAGAAGGATTTCTGCAAGAGTAAAAGTTGTTAATGCAATTTATACTTTGGGGATATTTGAGATTGATTTCAACTAAAATTGCATTGAATTGCATTAGTTTACCTGTTTAAGTAGAAAGAGAATATAGGAGTGACAACACCTTGTTTAACCATATTATTGAAAACGGGAGGGATTCTGTCCACAGAGATGGTATCATATGCCATTCCCAAGATACCATCGAATTTCGCTGCCACAAATGTCAAGCCGGGTTCATTTATCGCTTCTGCAAATACTTGCTCTTTGACAGCAACACCGCCAATCTGTTGAACAACAACCATGACAATGACAACTCCAACAACTACCGCTAAAATTATTTTGGGTAGGAAATCGTATGAATTATATGAGTGTCGGTGTTTACCGCTACTGTATCCTCAGACAAAATTCCAGATAAACTTCCAGATCCATATCGAATCTCAAATGAGGTTCCGTTTGCTTTGTAAGTTGATGACTTTGTACTATCGTATTTGTTATGGAGCCCTTTTAGTTTAAAAAACACAATGCAATATAAGTATGTAAACTTATAACTAAGTCATTCATAGCTTGGTAAATGGTAAATATATTATATATTTAGTCATACAACAAGCGAGATTTGTCCATCCACATTTTTTGGATGGAATCCACAAATTGGAGGATCCAGTGTCGAAAATAACACGGAAAGTCTGTGGGGGTGTTCCAATTTGAATTGGTCCATAGTATTGAGCCTATCCAACACAAAAGACATGTGTGAAATTTTACATAAAAGCGAAAAAAATGAAAAAGTAAGAGTTTTTTAGAAAGCTTGTTTCCATACATCTAAATAGTTTGACAAAGGCTCAGGAATTGGTCCATTAGCACCAAGACCAGTCCATCGATGATGAACAAGCTCGATATCAGTGCCAACCTCCTTCAGTTGATGACGAACAGACTGGACCTTGGTCAATGGGATTCTGCATTTGCCCAGTAGAGAAAAGAAAAACAAATGCAACTTACATTTATAATGTGTATTTATCTTTCATTAATTTTCACATGCATGCAACTCATGACATAAAAATATATATCCTAAAATGCTATCATTAAACTACACCACCGTCTTGTCATGCATGAAAAGATAGATGCCTAGATCAAAAACATAATCTCGAAGAAGAAAGGACAAAAAAATACAAGTATTGAAACTACGTCTGTATTCAGGATTCCGGGAAATATGATGCATTTACATGCTACGCATACCCACATATTAATTCCAGCCATTTCTCTGGTAATAAATAAAGTTGTCATTAACTTGATTTGAATGTACATTGACTTGACACTGATTATAATTGGTAAAAATTATCTTAGTTTTGCAATTGACATTTCATTACAAATATATCAGCTTTAAAATATTAGCAGTAGCATCAGTAGCATGTCTTTTTCAATATATTATATGCATTAGAAGCTCAGAGCAAAAAAAAAGTAGTCGTATTCTCACAGGATTTTGCATAGACAGCAATAAAAAATAAGGTTTTTTGATGCCTTTTCTTCCTCACTTTACTATCTGGTTGGTTCAGTACACATAAATACTAAAAAACTGACTGACTGACAGAAATGCTTCAAGTTTATTTGGCAAATGTGTCTGTATTTTTTCATTTTTTATTATGAGAGAAGAAGGAAGAGCATCGAATGTGATGACACATCCATACGTTTTTGCTCATCAGAGAGAAGAGGGGGTTCTTAGCAATAATATCAACATGCATATTATTATGTGACTTTTAATGCCTAATAAATCTTTTCAACTCTTTCTGCAGCACTCAAGCCTGAAAAATACTATAAACGCTTGAACGAGCACATATATACATGGATATTTTACACACAGAGAGCTACAGGCTCCAGTCCAGCAGCATCAAGAAGAAAAAGCATAATGACAAGGGTCGTTGCTAGGAGAAAACAATCTGAGTTTATTACGCTTATTTTTTTAACGTGCATACCTATTTTATGGGTTTGTGTAGGAGGGGCAGGCAAGAGGGTAATAAGTAATAATTTTCATGCAACACAAATCTCAAAAACTGAAGATGTGATGAATGTCATTAAAAATACCCTATAAAATTTGCTATGATGACTTTGTCCTTAAAATGACTTGTCTACATCTTTAATTATGAATTTGTCAAAGGATTTCTTACCGAACAAAAGAGGAATCCGCAAAAGTCGAGGAGGCCAGAATGCCAAGGAGTAATATCTGTTTTAACGCCATGACGCCAACTAAAAACCGATTTCTGTCCTATTCCCTTGTCACCTGGAAAACTTCACTGGCAATAAAAAATAACACAAAAAAGCCGATGGTGGGATATGTCCAATATCTATACCTCGACCTCAGTTATTCCACCTTGACTCTCCACTTGAAAAATGAAGCTGTTGTGATCGACAGCCTTCTTATTTTGACAAAGAAAGATGATTCAGCCAGTTCCAATAAAAAAATACTCAACCATGTACATATACTCCCAATGAATATTTAGCTTTAAGCTCTACTGTATTTATAATCTTGCCATTTTTCTATACCGTTATGCTATAATGCTCTCTGAAAAAATATGAAATGACAACAGTAACGAATACCAGAAAAGCTATTTGACTTTTTTAAGGTCTTTTTATGCTGATGAAAGTGATGATGATACCATGTTTTTCACCAAAGTCGTATGATTTTGAATGGAATCTTGTAAAGTTCATAATATTTGTCCATACATATCTTACATGTCCAAGTATATAAGTTTGAGAGCAACTATTATTACCATTGCTGTCTGCGTGAAAAAAGAATTTATATTTATTGTACAGCAATCTTTATGTATGTATCTTTTCTTTATCGACAATGATTAAAAAACATTCATGTATGTTGTATATTGTATATATGTGGTCGAGGGGTCGTTTAAGTCAAGTCAGCAACCAGTCGTGTAGTCCAGTTGAGCTTAAGAAAAAATATAATATAAGAATCTCCACAAGTGCTATAATATTAATACTCTGGTTTTTATTTTTCATGCTACAGATATGCTCATCGTCATGTTTTTTAGAAAGAAGCATAATAAGAATATTATCTTGTTTGTCCAGGACTACTACTGTGGCTGGGCAGAGAGTAAATATGCTTACATTACATTAGGTACACATGTAAACGTATCTATCTATCTTCTCCAGGTTCATTTTTTTCACTTACTACTTTGCAGACAACGTCAGTTCAGTAGTCAGTTTACTTGAACAAAACCTTTGTTTGGATTTTTGAATTCTACGTCTACATTTGTAGATATATTTATATTGCATGTATGTGTTTTGTATATAAACCACATATAGCGAAACGAGTTCATGTTAAATTTTGATTACACATATTTTTCTACTCTGTTGATTATTATGTAGCTCTTTGTTTCATGCGGCAATTGATGGCTACTAAAAATCAACTTACTGACAAGACAAAACGGATCTCCTTTTTTATTAGGAAACTCAATTGTAAAAACTTACTTTTGTTTTATCGGTTATCCAATTAGTTAAAAAATATTATTGAGCTACATAACCGTATAACTGTCGACTATAACCGTCTATATTGCCAATAGTATTTTAAGCTTGCAATAAGAGGAAACAAAGTTTATTTAAAGGAATCATACCACATCCGTTATTATTGTCATTGTATAATGTTTTTTGTCTCTGTTGAGCTTATAAAGTTATGTATTCTTTGATGTACATATTTGCCAATTAGTTTTTGTAATCTCTGAGGTTTGATCTCTTTAAGATGACTCGTCTAGTGGAACAATACCGGAGCATGTGTCAGCAGAAGTCCAAAAACTACACAATTATTTCTTCAAAAAGCTTTGCGTGTTGTTTAAATCTACTTGTGTTTTATTATATTCTTTCTAGATGTTATGAGAAGCTTACAAAGTAAATACCATGTCATGTCATGTTTATATGCACTATATACAGCGTATTGCGTATATTATCATGGAACCTTCAAGTCTATTCATCGTCCTCGTGAGAATATATGAAAATGAAATAATTAATACGCAGAATTTAGATACGGTCACGAATAAATTGGTTTCTATCTTCCGCAGCCGCCACCACCTAAGCTTTCGCCTTTCAAAAAACCATTATAATGAATGATATATACATACAGTGGAATTGCAATTTTTTTGTGTCGTAAACATCTCCACAACGCTCTTCCGTTCTAATGATTTCAGATTCTTCGAATTTTACATGTATGAAAATTATGCATAGCTTGTATCACAGATGAAACTGAAATAAAGAAAAACACAATTTGGTCGGAATGACTCGCTTGGAACTGTTGTGAAAGATGTTCGTATTTTTAGTTTACTTAAACTTGTGTACAGTACATTACTTTGATAGATTGGTGCAAAATTAAAGATCCAAATGGGTAGAATATGAAATGTGAATAGGATACTTGCTGCCTTTTGCATACATTGTGTATATGCTAAGCTATAACAAATTTTATATATCAAATCAGAAATCAAAAGATTGATGAGAAAATGAGAATCTAAGGTTTTTGTTTTACTTTTTTTACAATGATGTCAATATTTCACTCAATTAAAGGATTTTGTAGTGTTTTTAAACATTTTTATTGAAAATACAGCAGAGTTGGTACAATTTTTACAAATACATTTATATAATATGGATGTTTTTAATATTTATGAATTGTGTTATAAATTGTATAACATTCATAAAATGGCAATATGAAATAACACCAACAACTTATAAATCTACAATGGATTTTATTCATTCTCACTGAACATACGTACTCATTCGTTTATCGTAAGACTCAATATAATTATTTTATAATTACGATGTTGTTTTTTTTCTTGGTTTTATGAAGAGAAATGCAGAGGTCGAGGTCGTGTTGATTTTGTTGACACAATAAAGTTTGGTGCTCAAATACATTGGTACATTTGACTACCTAACTGGTATATGAATTCAATGATGGTGATGGTAACAAGACTAAGACAAGTGATAACATATTGAAGACTTTCCGTAGACATTTGAATATCTATCTAATTTTTAGGGAAATAGTCGGGTACATTATCCTTTTTAAGAATTACTGTCAATCCTGTCCCTATCATAATGATAATCAAAGAGATCACGTGGTAAAAAATTACAAAAACTTTCCCTCGATTCAATTGAATTATTTTGTATGCATTTTTAACTTGAACAATTGATTTTGATTTTTTTTTGCATTTGGCTTTGATCTGATCTGGAGACCTCTGCATTTTATTAAATGGTACGACACGACACGAAGTAAGCTAATAACCAATCCATTTCTTTTATAAAAAAAACAACCAACAAATTTAATAACTAGAAAAATTTTTCACAAATTTATACCAACATGCCAAGTAAGATGATTGCGCTCAGAAATTTACACAAAATCACAATCCAGGTGAATACTCACTTTTTTAAGTTCAGTCCATTCTAACCATCATCATACTTTTCATTTCAATTTGGATCCATTCAACAAATAACCAAACAAAATCGGTAATCAGTCATCTAAATAAAATTTTCTTCTGTTTTCGGGATTTTACACATATTTTCTACTACTCTGTCACTACATACTTTACAATAGTACACAACATGCAAATAATTTTTAAGTTTTTTTTCTCTACGATTCGGACGCGATTGCGTGTTTTTTCTATAACAATAATAATTAAACATTTGTGTACACATATCATCACTAATTTTCTACGATTTCTACTTTTATCCACTACTTGCGATCATTTTTTATATACTATTCTCTGCTGTAATATTTTTTTCGTGGTTTTAAACGGTATTTAATATGTATACTTTCCTAGATATAGTATAAAATGAAATTTTTAAATATAAATTCCGACACATCCATGCATGCCATATATTATCATCCTTTTAGTCATTAACTTTTTATAAACTTATACATAAACTTGTGTAGTTGCGTTATCATATCAATATATCTATTATAGTCAGTACTGGACACTTGACACTGCATTTTTTATTTTCATTGTTAAAAAAACAAATCAATTTTGTTTAAGTGGACACAGTTGAATAAGTTTTTCAGTCAATTAAACTAATTTTAACATGCCTCATCTTCAAAAAAAATACTGAAAAATCCTACCAATTTTTTGTTGAGCATCTTTGACGCCAATAAAAAACAAATTTTTCAAGTAGTCAATTTCCTCTTGAGATATGTATTTAAGCACTTTGTATTCAACTAATTCAAAATAATAAACCTCTTTTTCAAACTTGTTGAATTCCGATTCGAACTAAAAATAATTTTCCTAGATTGGATATTTTAGGTAAATAAATAATACCAAATATGTTCTTTTAGCTTTATACGCAAGGAATGTTAGTAAATAGTAACTTAAATGTTCCGTTAAATTTTTTCCTGCATACTATTATCATACTTTATATGTGTATATATTTTTTGTATGCATGTTTACATTTTAAAATATATTTATACCCTTAAAAGTTTTCATTACTACACCAATTTTTTTTAGCATTATTTTAATACCTTCTTTTCCATCATTTATTATTTTTCCAGCATTCCAAATATGAGAGCAACAGCACGACATTCTTACAACAAAAACAATGACAATCGAGAGAACTAGTCATTATACTTGTTGGGAGCGTGCCCGTTCACCGTTTTTAGCCAAAACGCATCAGATCACACCTTGCATGATTTTTTCCCTCGCTGTAAACCGTGCTGTGCTTCATGTGTAAAATATACACGTTTTGTCTTTGTTCAACTTCCTGTCAACTGGGTCAAACGTGTATTGATAGTAATTGCAAAAGTTTTTGCCTTCTTTCTGTGCACTCCTCACATGACATAAAATAACACTGCCTTGACCTTTTCAACGAATACAAATTGTGGTACAACTTTTTGTTTGTTTTTAACCTTTTAAAAATCTACACTGGATTTCCTGATAGATTAAAAGACAAACCAAAAAATAAATGTTTTTTTTTCAACGCCGCCATTAGTTAAATATTAAGTAATATGTAGGTATTTTATAAATATTTTTGTAAACTGAGTAATCCCCATTTTTCTAAACAATTATAATGCATCATAAACAAGCACATTTAGTCATTTAGCAGCTTTGCATGCAAAAAATTATCTGATCAATTTTTTAAGAATGGAAAAAGGAAAGCAAAAAGCAAAGTAGTCTTTTTTGTCCAAAAATTTTGAACTCTCCAAAAATTCCCGTGCCCAAATAAAGGTGGGACGAACGTAACGTAATATCCTCAGGTATACCCGGCCTTAGTTCAGTGGCGTAGAATACTGTTGAGTTATCCAATCCGCTTCAGCCTCGTTTTTATATTTTTTTGTTTAAAGATGTGTTTTTATGATGATGATGTTTTGAGTTTAGTGCAAAATTAGTGCTAAAATTCTACATTGACAAATCCAGCAGTGTTAGTACATTGACAAAAAAGTTTATATCTTACTTGAACTATAGTTTATGGTAGTGTAAAACACACACATGCACATTCATTCCACTTTCATTCATACAAACACCGAGAAAAGTTTTTACGGCTACGCTATATCTTCAAGGGTAAAAGTTCGTTTTTTTACTAATTTTCCAAGAAAACATTTATAGTTTGAATAGTAAATCATCCTAATAAATATTTTTGAAATTTTTTCCATTACTTATTTACCACAATTAGTAAATATTATCATTTTTATCGATTATCTTAACATATTTATTTCTTGGACTATTTTTTTTCATTTCTTGCTCTCTCAGCGCATTCTTTTTGGTTTACGTTGTAGATATTTTTAAAATACTTTTTAAACAATGTAACAAATTTCTTCTTTGTATCAAGTTGATAATGATAGTATTGAATATATGATATAATATTTTATATACCTCGTGCAACGTTTTTTTGACGATTAATTTTTTACCATTAAATGCTCAAGTTTAATTTCTCCATACCAGTTTATTTATATATTTATTTGTTTGGCTGACCGATTCAACTTTTTTTGTCGTTGGGAACACATTTTTAAAAACACCTAGTCTACCAGGTTTTCAAATATATTTTTTTACTGTGGATTTTTTATACTTTTTCAGAAGTACAATAAACAAATAGCTTTGTTTTCTTGAAAAATGTTATATCATTCAGTGTTCAGTATAAAGTTGATAATATTTTTAATATTGGCTTGAAGATTTTTGTTTAAAGAAGACTTTAAGAAAGAATTTATTATTTTTTGTTTAAATTTGTAAAAATCACTTTGTAACTTTTATGATTTCATAGAGAAGACATTTGATTAAGACTTGCTGACTGACAGTAGAGCGAAAAACTGATAACCATGTATTTAATATTCACATTGCTTTTTTCACATTTTCATACAAACTCTTTGAAAAAACTCTTTATTTTCATTATGTGACAAGTGTCTGGAAAGCATTTGTTGATTTGTCATAAAACTTTGTCCTTGCTTTTTTTACTGTTTTGGCGTTAGCAGTTTTTTAGAAATATTATCTTGTGACAATATTCAATGATATATATTGTTTATTATTATTTCAAACTTATAGCATCTGTAAAACTTGCTCGTGGATTTTTTTTGTGATCGTCGATTTTACAACATTATTTTTTGTGTGTATTTTTTTGCAATAATACTTACATTTAACTCTGTCATATCGAAGTTTAAACACTTTAATGTTTACATTTCAATGTGACAATTGCTGACAATTGCTATCATCAAATATGAGAGTGCGATTTTTAAAAAAACATCTCTATACACTTTTTTTGTTGTCCAAGGACAAGATTATGAAAACTTGACTTCTTAGATTTCAATGAAATATGTATATATTTTTCATCAGTTTCAATAAATGGTGATAAATGAGTTTTTTAACATGATGCTTTATTTTGGCTTTGTAATGAAATGCTCCCAAAATGTGTATCTTCTATAATATGAATTGATATCGAACCTTGTGAATATTTTTGGTACTTCCTCTCTATGTGCTTTGTTTACTTTTTTACAGTATCAATTTTTTAACGCTTTTTCGTCCCTTTTCATAATATGGAAAGTTTGCTTGTATTTGTTTTTGAAATTATTTCAATATTATTGTTTCTTCAAGACTGTCCACTGGTTGTAAATATGTAACTTTGTATTTAAAGAAAAGCTCCTTTGATTGACAATTTCGGTTTTTAAACTTGTTTTTTGAAAACGGTATAAATTTTGTAAGAAAAAAGCACGCTTTATTTTTTCCCACCTTTCTATTTCATAAAAACTCTTGCTTTTTGAGAAATCAATTATTAAGATACTTTATGTAGTTATTCGTCATTAACTTTCACTAAGTTTTCTTTTGTTCTCACTGGAAACTCATTTTTTATCATAATATGTATGTGTAGTTTACTATCACTAATTTTTTTATCATGTAAAATTGTATCTTGGTTTTTTCCTAAACAGGTCAAATGACAAGACATTGAAATACTTTTTTCATAAGGTTTCTAAAAAACCGTTCTCCTTTTTTTTGGTTTCTTCAGATACACTGTGTAAATTTAATATATAATATGTAATACTTATGTATCGATATAATATGTAGTACAATATTTGTGCAATAATATTATACCGTTTCCTTCATTTAACTCGATCATAATAATGTATGAAATTCGTACTTAAGTGCTATCAAAAAGAGTAAATTAATGTAACTAATCAGTTCTCCAATTAAATATGCTAAAATGATAACATCTATTTTTGTAACTACACAACTGTTTTTTTTTCTAACGGCGACGACGACGAGTATAGTAAATGGTATCAAACTTTTCTCTTCTTCCTAAAACCGCATTTCTAAATATACTAATTAATCATTTTTCTATTCCTGACCTATCATTTTTTGTCAAATTTAATTGAATATCATATAACTATCTATGTAGCAAGCACACTCACAAATAAAAATCATTTTTGATAAAATCTTCTAAAAATATTTTGGGTTGCAGCATGACATAGCAAACAAAGGAAGCACATGTAAGACAGGAGCGTAACAAAAAACAATATGAAAACCAATCAGTTAATTTTTTTGGGAATGGTAATTTTTAAATGAAAAAATGAAAAAACACACGGTGCAAAACAAAAAAATAAAAGTAAAAAGTCGCTTTTATCATGAGATACATTTTTTCCAGTTAAATATACATGCAATTTTTTTTAGCACAAACAAGCGCAATAAAGTGATGGTGATTTGGATATTTTTTTGTGGATTATGTTAAATTTTTTAGTAATTTCCTTGCATTTCTTTTTTTTCACACGTGTAATAATAATAAATGTAAAAACTGGCTTTAATGAGTACAAAACATAATATTTTTAAATACATATTTTCCATTAATTATTTCATTCACCGAATTTTTTTTTGCCTGGTTTTTAAACGTTTGAAGAATTATTAAATTCGTAAGATAATAATTATAATAATCAAGTAATAATAATAATACTAAATATTAATATTATCATATCATCATATCAAGTACAAAAAAAATCAAACTTAGAAAAAAAAATCAGACCTGAATTTATCGCATTCTTGTGTACTAAGTAATAATAATCATTATTATCATCAAGTAAATTAATTAAATGTATTCAAAAAAAAAGTTTTTACCTCTAAATTCTTCTTCTCTGTGTTGTTCTTTTTTTTCTGGTTCTACATCTCTTTTGAATTGAACGTTGAAGAGTAGTAATGTAGCAATTATTTAACATTTTTTTATATTTATGTAGTAGCAATTATAGCTGAGAGGATATAATTCATCGTAATATGTGATGTGTGGTGATGATGATGGGAAAAATCAATCAGACGATAAAAATTGTGTGAGGTAACTTGAAAAAAATCTTCACCATTGTTGCTTTCTTCATTTATGCATATATAATACATCAATGTAATTTTTTTGTCGTGTGTAGCCTAGTTAGATTGATGAAGTCATTCTCTTTATGCTGTGACCTCAGCCTCGCCGTTGGCTGGCGCCTCAATTCCATCTGCGGCGGCTTCCTCGGTTTTTTCCTCCAGCTTGGCCTTCTTCTCTGCACTCACACCGTCGGTGGCATCAGCAGCCTCAACACTCTCAGATTTCCTCTTGCGAACCTCTTCTGCAAAAAAAAAACAGAAAAAAACAATGATATTATAACAACGTGTTAAGAGAACAAAGGAAAACGTTCAATGTATTTTAATGCATGGTAGTAATATTGCATGATAGTATGTATATTTGTATGTACCTTCGGATTCTTCGACGGCTTCAGCGGCACCATTTGTGGCTTCTCCATTTCCATTTGCACCGTTTTTACCGTTTACTTCCTCAACTTTAGCAGTACCATTTTCTCCTTCTTTGGCAACTGGTTCGTCAGCTGCTGGAGGATCTTCTACTACTGGTTTATTATTTGGTGTCACCTCGGGCTCAGCAACTGGAACTTCTTTGGTCACCTCCTTGGTGGTGATAGGGGTGGTCTCTTCCTCGACCCTGAACAAAAAGTAATTGAATAAGTTAGTATTTTTTCTCTACATTCAAACCAGTCAAGTCATTTTTATAATAGCCCTATTTCTAACCTATATTTCATTTTCAAAAAAATGGGTTATGCATTACGCATTTATGATGTCATGTCAATCGACAAAGTATAGAAAAAAATCAATTTCATCTACGCATGCATTACATTGATTAGTAAATGACTCTATGTTCCATACATGTATACTTTTTTGTATGCATACCAATTTGGGAGTATGATAGTATGTCGTATCGCATGGCATGGAATTTTTTTCATACAAACTAAAATACATACATGCATATTGACATTCCGTCTTGTGCTGTCTTCCTTATCATATCACCAACCACCACCAAAGCACACCGCACACCATGAACAAAGCCTTCGGCACGGCATCATCGTCAACAGCAAAGCACTAAATGCTCAACATAGCCATTTTTTGCCTCCACTTTTCTTACATATCTCTTGTTGTATACAAATAAGCACACTAATTGGAAAGAAAAATGTGTCCAAAAGTCCTACTTTAGCTTGTTGATACCTTTTTGAATGAATGAAAGAAAAAAAAACCGTTTTACTTTTTTGGTTTAATATGCGAGACGACAATCTTGTCGGTGGCAATGATGATGGCGGTAGTTGTGACGATAAGAAAAATTTACAAATTTCCCATACGAGTGAGATATGTAAAGCGTCTCTTTAGACGAAAAAAAGCATGAATGATTGTTCACTTGAGTGGACAAAAATGTATAACAGTTTTTCGCCATTTGCCTTCCATGCCATACCATGCCACACACATTTCCCACTTACTCATCATCATAATATTCCACTCACAAGGAAATATAAAGAGCTCAACGAGAGAGAAGGTAAGCTTATTATAGGTATTCGCCATGCCATTCATATATAGAAAGATAGATATGCATTAAACCTTCTTATCTCATCATATTTATGATACGAAACGGAAAAGAGCGACACGACCAAGATTATCATGATGATGATGATGATTATGCTGGTGCGTACTTTGGGTACAATACGTAGATGTGCTAAGCTTTTAGCTGTTGCCACCAACAGAGGCACAACCACAACTTGTACTTTGCTTTTGCATACAAATATTCCACACTTTGTCTGTTTTTTTCTTTTTCGTTTAAATGAAACAAATTGTAAAATTGGCTCAGTCAGCGAAAGAAAGAGAGAAAAAATGTGGATTATTAAATGACGAGATTATCACTCAAATATAAAAACAGTAAAAATAAATCTTTTGGCTTTGCTTTGCATTGCATGCTTGCTTTGGTTGTATGATGCCTTGAATGGGTAAAGAGTATTTTTATTTCCAACAATGAAAAATGTTAGCATTTTTTTCTATCTTATTCTATTCCCATGCATGTCATGAAAAGCAGTGTGAAAAAAGGTATTTTCATATAGCAGCAGTGAGTGAGTGAGAGAGAGAGAGACCCCGACCGGTACTATGAACGTTTTTTATCATGACAGCATTCGCAGTGCACGATATACACTTTTCAGCACTGAAAATTTTTTGCCGCTTTTTAATGCGTCCTAACACTACACTTCAATTTTTTAAATAATTAAAAAATGCACTGCCGATATTAATTAGAGTTGCCAAGGATATTCTAATGAATGCTCTGATGATGGTTTACAGGAAGCGGTTTTTTTTCGATAAAGACAATTTTTGCAGAGATGTCAGTTGACATGTCCTAATAAAATGCACAATTAAAGTTAAGATGGTACTCAAGAGATAATACTTACTTTGGAGTTTCCACATCAGCCATTGTAGAGATTTTTTAAGGTGAAAATTGGATGTGTCAAGTGAAAATTGACGTAAAACACGACAACCACAGGTTTTTTGTGTACAAAAAACAAAGCGACGACGTTTGACTAGTCAAAGCAGTGAACAAACTTTTTAAAAACTTTTTGGACGTTGTAAGTATAAAAATCGGTTAAGTTGATATAAGGTAAGTTGATATGAAATGTATGTATTTTGTATATGTACTTTACGGTGGTCGAAAAAAGATAGAAAAAAAATTTCCGTATTTTTTTGCAGGAACGATTTCACAAACACGTCTGTCTCACAGAGCAAGTAACGCCAAACTGACGAAGGGGCAACGGAATGAGATTCTTTTCTCGAAGCTAGAAAAAGAGAAGCACACAATAAGCATATAAGCTATATGAACAGAGAGAGAGAGAGAGACGGAGACGACGACGATGCTTTAAAAAAACAAGAGGAGCACGCAGCGTGTGAAGAGGACATTGAAATAATGCAATACAGAGGATGGCTGACCGGGAATGGGGAGGAAACGTTCGGAGCATCACCAGCATTGCCAAAACGCATCCCTCTTTGCCCACACAGTAACCTTGCCATGTTTTTCGTGAGATTATAGGGAAAGCTTTTAGAGCACAAAATAAAAACCTCAACACACTCCAAAGATATGCGATATTCAAGCTTTTATAACCTTTTAATGTACTAACTATGGCAGAGATACTTTTATAAGGGAAAAAAAGATAGTACCAGAAGACGAGAGCAACCAAGGCATACTTACTATTTTACTACCTTTTTTCTAACAATGAGAAGGTAGCTTACAGCCAGCACAGTCACACAGCCAAAAGAAGAAGCCGAGGTTCGCCGATCTCAACGCGTTCGTCATGACGATGATCATGATGATGATGGGAGATTTTTTGGTGTAAAAACACACGCTTGAAATAAACATTACAAGTAGGTATTCCATATTCCATCCGTCCGTGGTTTCGTTTCGTTTGGCTTTCCTATACAATACTACCTATGCACTGTGTAGTCATGTTATAAAATGATCATGCTTCGCTTTAATGTACACATCCAATCCAATCTAGGTCCCTTTTTTCCCCTGTACAAAAAAAATCTCTCCACTACCGCCACCACCATGATCTTCATCATCATTTTACATCATTTTCGTAACATATATTGTTGCAACAATATAATATATAGTGGGAATCTGGCAGTGTAATAATGATGCCATGCCAGTTTCTCTCTCGCATGCTACCTTGCCTTCCTCACATTTTTACCTAAAGCCGGTCGGTTGGTAGTTTGATGGTAAGTCGGTGGTGGTGGATGTGGACTGTGGACGACGAACCTTTTCCATTGTATTTTCCCAGTCATTATGCTCTTCATGACAAACAACTTCTCTGTACCAGCCAAAGCCAAACAGTTCATCATGTATCTTTACTACATCATGTACCTATACCCATCTAAAGAAGACCAACGCTCTTTCAGCTTCGTCAGACTGAGCTAAGCTGTTTTCTACTTACGCTTTGTATCATCATCATCCTTATTTCCATACTTACTGTGGATACTGGGAACCATGATCATGCCGGCATCATCGCTATCATCATCCTCATCATCATCACCATTCAGCGTGAATTTTTACCTAACTTTCAGAGAGAGTCCTTTGCAAATATTCCTTATTGAAATAGATAAATGTCCTTTGTTGCTACCTATCCGCAAAAACAACTGTGTCGTTCCTATTTTATGACAAAATTACTTTTTACACTCAAAAACCCAAATCAAGAAAAGCTTATGGTAAACGTGCTATCGCTTGGCTTGACGTGAAATAGCCGCGGAATGCCTGTTTCAGTTGCTCATTTCATTTACATGAGTAAATCGTACAGTCAGACAAGACAGTCAACAGAGAATTATGTATCATCGTCCAACAAAGTGGAGTCCTTTACTTACTCTTGTTCCTTTATCATGTTTCATCATCATATTTTTTTCTCTTGATTCTCATGAAAAAAAAATCCCAGCAAAATTTAGCACGTATTGTTGGTAGGCACATCACTCAAGCAAAAGCATCAACATTATCAACTCGCTCTAGTATAGATGGATTGAAGAGTGACGCTCATTTAAGCTCCCTGTACATCATACCCATGTATATTTTTTTCCTTGTACACATACCTATATAAATATATCTGTTCCCATTGCTTATACGCGCTTCATCATGTCCCAAATTTTTTCCCAAATAAAATAAAGTTTTATATGGAAGCTATACCAATACTAACTATCCATGAAGCTTATGATGAAACCACTGACTGTTGTAGAGGATAAATGATGATGTATGAGTGTATAGAGAAATCCTTTGTCTTGTTTTTGTTAGATGGAAATCTTTGACTGGACTGAAAAAAATAGTTTGTTAGAATTGTTTGTTGGCTGGGTATATTGTTTGCTTGCCATGCATTCTCATTTACTACAGCCACTGCCACAACCACCGCCACCATCATCATTATCATCACCGGCTTCATGGATTTTACGGCGGCGTGAGGGATACTCTCTCTCTCTCTCTGTTCAGTTCACTGTTGCTTCTTTTTTCCCTATTTTTTTCATGGCGAGGACGAAGACGACCATGATGATGATGATGATGGAGATACTACTACAATGAGTGAGTGTTGCGTTGTAGCTTCCCTCCTTGCTGAACACACACCGCTGCTACAAAACGAAAGCGTCCTCCTCCTCCACTTTTTCCACCAGAGTATATACCTATCTTGTTGTTTGGTGTTATATCACCCGTTTGCTGCCTCTGCTCGGCACTATCCTTCAACAGTTTTCGGGGGCCGAGAGACCACAAAAGAGAATAAAAAGTTCGGTCGAGTCTCGAGCAGAGAAATAAAATGGAAATATATCTCTACCTTTTATATCTATAACATTCCACATATTAAGACACATACATTCATACATATATTCCATATATACCATTGTAAGTATATATTTGATCTGATATATGTATAATTTTCTGTATAGCCAATGGGAAAGGACGCTTGACGCTCCACTCGCTCGCTTCGTTCGACAAGCCATAAAGAAGAAGAGCGAGAGAAGCTTCTCTCCTTCACGTCTTCGTCTTCTGTATCACCTCTTCTCTCTCTCTCGCTTTTTCATGTAATGCATTTTTCCGTGAGTTTCCGTGCGGTGATCTGGCAGGTTATATAGCAGCCGCTGCCGCTTGAAGGATATGGATGGAATGAAGTGGAGGAAAAAATTGATGTTAAAAGTGAAGAAGAAGGCTCTCAACTTATATTTTTTACCTTTACACGATACGATAGATTGCCATTAATTATAAAAGGGAAGTAGATGTAAAGCTTACAATAAAACGCTACAATAAGCGAAACTCTTTTTTTTTTGCTGGTCGTCGTGAGTAGCAAAGTATGTAACAAAACACATCCTTTACCCTCTTGTAAAGCAGGACATGTAAAACGAAAAGAGACAAGGAGAAAGAAAGAGAGGATACATGACTTACCTGTGTTCACAAACTGCATACAATACGCATAAAAAATTGTAAAACGCTTGAAACGTCTCATTTTTTTATATTTTAAAAACAATTTTTACATTTTAAAGTTACTGTTTTTTTGCTCATGTCTTTTCCCATCTTCATGTCTTGTAGTTACTTGTGTACTTTATTTTCATGGTCGTCGGTCGCCTCATCATCATCACGAGCAGCATCATCATCATCGTCATCCAAATCTTCATGCAGCACATCTTTTTTTCACGAAAGAATGCACTATGATCATCATACTCATAAACCGTCATCATAGTCATGTAAAATAGTCTAATCGCTCTGTGTGTATTATATTATTTTGGATTTTTATACGAGAAAGGTGAATTCAGTTCAAATCCCTCACAAAACAACAAGCATATCTTGTAGAATCACTGCCCTTCGTTTAGTTTTTGTAGCACGATTTTTTTTCTTGTGTTTTTCAAACCAAGCCATCCATAGCACACACACACAAACAACAAAAATTATACAAGTAGAACATATTCTCTCTTTATTTTCTATCTCCATCATCATCCCTTTCTTCATTTTGTACTTCGTCCATGATAAACTCGTAAAAATTGCTCCGAGCAAAGTACTCAGTTTTTTTTGCTTTAATTTCCTTCTGAAAAAGTCGCTTTCATTGTTACGCTTATTCCGTGTGCTTGTGCTTTACTTGTTTTGTTTGGCAAGGAGTAAAATTGGTTTGTGAAAATTAAATGTAATATTGCATATATGCTGTATGCAACGCAATTTGCTGTGTGGTATGCGGACAAAGATGTCAATTTTGATGAAGATGAAGATCAACAAAAATTTGTCGTATTTGGTTTAGAGTAATTTGACATGACGCTGAATATGAAGTGATAGCTTTAGTCAAAGAGATCTCTCTCTTGTTTCGCTGGAAAACACTGTACTGGGGCTGTACAGCAAATTATTACAAAAAAGGAATAGAAGAGCTTCTAGTCTACACGACAAAAAGGAAACGCATGCACCCACGTTCATTTATACAATCAATATTTGTCCGCTTTTTTGCTATTTTCGGTGGTGGTGGGGGATACGTGTTTTGGAAACGTGACAAAGTAACGTACGTAACGTTTATAGTAATTAGTAGAAGCGTATAAATTACGCAATTTCACCTTGCTCTTGGTCTGGTCTGATCACTTATCTTGATTAACATTGATGATCATTCTGTAATGCATTTTATGTATATATTTTAATGATACGTAGTAATCATTTTCTGTGCGCCGCTGGATATTATGCAAAAAGCGGAAATGGGGTTAATCCGATTTTTTATCATGAAATACAGACAAACATGTTACCCAGCATTTGGTTTTATGAACAGAACGTTTTTTTGCCATGTTTATATCAAATACCGGTATTATTATTGATAATGATAATGGGGATGCTGATACATGTGAACACTTAATGAATAGGTATGGTCAGATATTTTATTCATACATGTAATGCATAACAAAAAAACGTATATTTGCTACGTTAGATAATTGCGATTAATCACAACGTTTTGATACACGACGGCCTCTAAAAGAACAATGCATATATACATACATGGCTCTATAAACTGGATGGACACCTGAATTTCAACACTCTCTCTCTCTGGTTTACTGGAAGAATATCAAAGTATTAGAGAATGCATTCATCATTATACACTTTTGTTGCAGGTTAAAACAATTGAAAATATGTAGGTAAGGACGCACGCACCATAATTATTATTATAGTAGATCATATATTCATTATTGTTTTCGTACGTGAGTCGCATTCACAATTTTTAATAAGTATAACATACATACATACTCGTCTGCGCGTCTGCATTGATGGATAAATCGGTGGTGGTAAAACCATGGATGGGGCCAAATATTTGTAAGCTTACTCACTCACACATAACTATATTGATACACCAATTTTCGCTGACTGGGATGGATTATAATATGATGATACATTCGCGTGCTATGTGTATAAATGTGTGCACATCATAATTTGTTTAGTGCGTTAATTTTTTATGTATGTGCATTCGCGAAATAGAAACATTAAAAAGGTTGTCATTTCATAAACGCTGTTATCTGGAGGGATTAGCATTTTTGACATTCTTCACTTCATCAACTAGTGTGGTCTACTGAGCATAAAAATAATGCTCTGATAACCTTACGACACTGCTTTACAGTAAATTATTAGCAATAAAAAATAATGCAAGTGATGTGTGAATACAATCGTCTCAAAAATATGTACATACATTTCAAACTGCTTGTTTTTATTACGTGCAAACATGAATACGTCGTAGCCGGTCTTTTCTAGTAATGCTATCAGCTAAAAGGTATCGGCATTCGGCATCCCATTCTTTGACTGTTGCAACTGATTCATTATATCATAAAATTATACACATAATAATGTGTGTATGAATATACATACCTAATTCATACATGTAGCTTGCTTTACTAGCATACAGAATACAAATAAAACGACTTTGTTGTAAGTTGTAGCGCTATGCATTATTGTGAATTTTGTCGGGTATAATCCCATGCTTGTTTTTCTGTTATGAAATTTTGGATTGATTTTTCGGTGGAAACAAGGTCGTTCTATATAAATTATTTTCTTCTCGTCTACATTCAAAATCCTGTGACTTGATAATGGGCAAATTATGACGGAATGTTCCAATTTTCGATTATTCTAGAGCTAGATACATATACCAACAATAAGCAAATTTTGTAGTAAAATTTATAACCTGTTGTCATCAGTTTTGCTACTAATGTTGGTCAACTAGATGGGTAGGTGGTAAAGCCCAATTAGAATATGGTTTTACATGACTTCCAATTCCAGATCCATTAGGAATGTACCAGTCGTAAGGAAAAAAGGGAACAAAATGTTTTTTAGCTTTCAGTGTGATGATGAACGAATCGACAGACCGATTTACACCGATGAACATTTGAAATGCTTTGCATTAGCCTCACATTCAATTCAGGATTGGAATATGAGCTACAACATGATGTATGCATGTTATTATATAAGCTTACGAGAAACATTACGAGAAAAACAGCTAAATATGTAGCTATTGAAATAGAATGGAGAAACTTGGCCTGGATCGCGTTTTTTCGGTGACGGTGGTATACATATTGAAAACACATTATTTATTAAGGATCGCGGGTAAAACAAGCATTTCTAAACATTTTCATTCAGTCTGCCGTACATTCTTCCATGTTCTTACGATAATTCGGTCAATATTCGCAACAGGTGTGCAGATTACATTTCCCCCTTTTTTGGGGCATTAAAAAGAAACAAATATAATTTATAAAAGTGTCGAAAAGGTATGCATCAAGTATTTTGACACCCTTTCACATATAAAAGTTGAATCTAAACACTAATTAGCCTTTCTTACAGCGTTACTAGATTTTCATACTTTTACCTTGCCAATATTTCGAAAAAAATGTGCGTAAGAAGTGCAATGAAAATTTCCACTCGTGCATGAATATATTCCATTTTCAACAGAATCATCATGAAAAAAATCCACACTTTCCAATATTTTTCCTTGAACTAGATATTCTACATATTTTTTTTCTACATCTCTAACGTCTATTTATTTCCACACATGTACACCTAAAAGTATGCTAGTATCATTGTCTCTCTAACTATTTCCATAGTTAAACTAACCCAATCACATGTAATCATTTTTTGTACAAAAAGCTAGAAGCTACATACATGCGTCAATTCAATGACACTTTTGATAGAGCTGCTACTAAGGTGCTCTTTTTTATTTCCTGAGAGACACAACTCTTGATTTTTGAATCTCTGCTTCATTTGTGTCTCTGCGGACGAGTAAAAATTATTATTATTAGTACTATTTGCAGGCTATCAAATAATAAGAGAAAATGCTGTCGGGAACAATAGCCTTGTCAAGAAAATATGATTACATACTTGGTAATGTGGCAGTAGCATCCACATATCAAAGTGTAGAGAGAGAAGTAGATGTTATGATAGTGGGAGTATGAGGAGCTGAGTGCACAAGCATAGCAAAATAAAAGAACGTGATGGTGATGTGATGTTGACGGCAAAAAAATGCTTCTCTTTCCGCAAAAGAATATACAGGAGAGTGCATATCTCCATTATTATCGTATTACTTCCCTTCTTTCTGTCTCTCTACATCTTCTATATATCTTCATCTTTCACATAGGTATACTCATATCATATCCTTGTTGCTTGATTCTTTTTTTTCAGCGAAACAGTGACTAAAAGTTGTTAGGAGTTTACCATATTATACCATATCACCGCCAGCGTCACCTATATCCACAATATGTATATCATACACACATTGCACACTGCTAAGCGAAAGTACAAAGATGTGAAGAAAAAACAGAATTATAAAGCAAAAGAGAAACAAAAAGCCTTGGTTTTAAAAATCAGCATAACAATTTATATAGTATAGTGTCATGAAAAAAATATTGGTAGGAAGCCATTCAATTTTCTCAAAGAGAAAAAAATTAGATTTTTGATTTCCTTTATATTTTTACCATTTTTTTTACCAAGCATTGATTCTCAATATATTATACATGCATAATATATTGATAAAAGTGGATGATGATGCACTCTTATTGGTGTGTATTTTAGGTGCATTTTTTCCCCTTTTCATACATTCAATATTCTAGTTCACTGACTGGATTTTGTGAGTCTTGTCAAACCTGAGCTTGTAACGATCGCGAAAGCAAACAAACAAAAGGAATATGTATGTATGTATGTTTTTCACAATTGTTGTATGATTTTGTACATAAAATTGTATTTAATAAGAGTATTATCTCATTTACTTTTTCATTGCACTATTTTTATTTCTAATTCATTCCTAGAAGAAGGCTAAACGGGAAAGAAGGACCTTGTTTCATTGATAATACGGATATTATACAACTGTTTTTGTTGAGAAATACAACGAGAGGGAAAAAAATGTTTCCGTTATTTGTTTCATTGTATGTCTGAGACCATTATTTCAACAAGACAAAAATAAAATAAGGATCAGAAAACAAGGTTAAGATTTTCATTTTGGGATGAGTCAATTTCTCCGGGTGAGTAGCCTGCTTTTCAACAATAATTTTCTTTTTGACTGCATTTTTGTAAGTAGGAAAGGTAAGAAAACTTAGAAAAGAGGCTCAGGACAGAAATAAATGCAGATGCACTCTGAGTGAGGGCATCATGTCAATCTGAGAGTAAAATTGTAATAGCTATGAATAGCCTTTGGCTTTGTGAGGATCCATGCCTGTTTTATTTTTTACCTGAAAACCAGCAACCGACAATTTCGTGAGAAATTTTACTACAGAAATTTACCCGTATTTTTACCTCAAACTTAAAATGGGAAGGAAATGTTTTAAAAATTATGGTAGTCAACGAAACTTGTAATTACATTTTACTGTCTTCTTGATATAAATGGCATTGTTTAATTGTCACTATACCGTAATCATTTTTGAATGCGTGCTTTCTTTTTAAGCTTGATTACAGATACTATACATCATATATATCAAGTCAGTTATAGTTTTTTTAATAGGCATTTAAATCAAACATGCCTAAATAGACAGCATAAATTGGATCGTTTTTTGTTTAACTACACAATATATATTTTTAAGGACGCAATACATTATAATGACAATAGGTAATCGTAATTTTCTCCATAAAGCATACCAACTTTAATGTTAACCAGTAAAAACATGACTTTATTAAATGCTTCGTAATTGCTCTCCATCATCAATTTTTTACGCATTCCAAATTTTATTTTAGCAATTTTGTTTGTTATACCCCTTGTTATTTTGTGAGATAAAACATGAGCCAGTGCCAGTATACTATTTGTACAAAGAGAAGCCCAGGTATTCGCATTGGCGAGACCGGTTAGCTTCAGTTGCCGGAAAATGGAGAGAGAAAAAAATAAATGGTGAAGTAAAATACAAGCTTATTTTTTTGTAAAGAAGAGAAGAAACAAGCGAGCGAGGGCAACAGAGTCATTGTTGTTTGGATGCATTGTTGTGCTCATCCACACAATATGCATCCATGTATTGTTTACTACTACTGGCTATTTTCACAATTTTTATTTTTCACATCGCCATAATGATCGGCATCTGCTTGCACTTTTCCTTTCTTCGTAGCATTGTGAATGACGCCGGTATGCGGTGTTGATGATGGATGCATCCACATGAATACTTATGCATGTAACTCACAGACAGGCTAGAGTACATGACATGAAGAAACGCTGTATTTATTGTAGTAATATAAAATGCAAGCTTGAAAGCAAGCACCCTCTTTCATCTATTCATTCTTTATAGCTGTATGATGTGTAGTATAAATATAGCTAGATATTCTTAAAAGTATATATTCTGAGAAGCATCTATAAACAAAATAATTACGTAGCTGAAGCATCACATGCTTGACGAACCTAAAAAGCAAATATAAAAATTTTGTGTTGACAGAATAGCGTAAACGTTCCAAAATAATATTACGTTTTCGCTTTAAACTTTTCAAAATGCGTCGCACGGCCTACGATGAAGTTCAATGTGAAAGGCATTTGCATTTTTTATCATTTTACCAATACAGCTCTTTACCTATTCGTTGTATTTTCTCTGCAAAAATATTGACGGGTAGAATGACGTATTAAATTTTACAAAGCTAAATGATAACTTTAATTTGAGAACTATACCCTTAAAACTAAACTGTCAAATTGTCATTTTCGCTTATCTTAGATGGACCGACAGACATATCAAAAAACATAGCGATACCTATTGCAGATGTCATGCACTACCCATTGTTGAACGTGAACGTACAGTGAATTAGAGTACACGGCATGGCATCAACAACTTATATGACAGCGACCATTATCATCTTCGGATATCATGATAGTGAATGTAGCAACAATGCAATGGGGAATCTAACACTGAAAAACACTACATGGTATGGTTGGTAAGCTTCATACAAGAGTAAAGAAGCGTGCTCATATAATAAGCTTGTGTTGGTTGTTTGTTGCATGGTCCTGTCTGCCGAGAATTGTGAGTAGCCGGCCGGCCGGCGACATTTGTAACAAAAAAACAAGAAAATCTTTAGAATGAGCAATGCTGCTAAACTTAATGAATAAACCAACTTAACAAGGTCCTTCGTCTTAATATTTTTACACATTTTTCAAGAGAAGTATGCAAACGTTAAGGAGAATGAAATGAAGAGTGGAGGGTGGAAAACCAAGGTTTAGGTTATCTTCTCCGGGGGTTAGTCAGGTATGCTCTCGTTCTGCAGGGTGGAA
>JAQFXM010002272.1:0-25688 GCA_034693345.1 Entomobrya multifasciata
TACTATGCTGCTTTTGTGTTTCATGTTTTCAAACAATAAAACACATATATTATAAAGACATTCAATCCCACCTACCCCATAAATAGCTAGTACTTATAATTTTATTACACAGTCATCAAAAATATTTACTTCCTTTCCTTCCACCACCACTACCTGTACTGCCGACACTAGTCTCTATACTTCTTTCTGGGGTCTACGACCAAAAAATATAATATCATGTTTTGCACTGCGGATGTTGTTCATTTCACGTCTGGAAAAATACCTGTCATATAATATCCCTTATTTGACGCAGAAAAAATTATAATAAGCCTCTGACATGACATGAGAGGAGCTCTACTTATACTTTGTAAGCAGTTCACGATACAAAACAATCTGTACCCGGAAAAACTCACAAAGAAACAAGAAAGACAGACAATTTTCTTCCTTTTTTTGTTACTGCTGACATACAAGAGCGCAATCAGTTGCTGTTGTTGTTGTTGCTTATATAGGTATTAGACATGCATACCTAATTTTTTTACATGCTACACGCATCACTTCACTCTTTCAAAAGCTGTAAACGTGTGATTCTAGTACTCAAACAACAACATCAACAACAACAAACCTACTTAAAATAATATGCCCCAAAGAAAACAAGACTCAAATCACTACCTTCACTACTACCATACATTAAAATGCTATAAGTCTCCTTTTGTATTATTAACTACATTATTTTGTGATTTTTTTTGCCCTTTCGCTCGTATAAACATAGTTCCATAGACTTTTCGCAAAGTTTGGCATCATGAAAATGAAAGGTGGCATTCTCCTTTTGGCATTTTATGTAATCATAATGCACGATGGTGGTGATATGATGGCAGTCATAAGTTAATAATAATACACAATGCAACTACGACGTAACACCACTAGAATGAAAGAACACTTCAATTTTTTTTCTTTTTATTATAAGCATTCCTTATTCCTTCATAAAAAAAAATTAGGTGGTATGAGTGAGCTGAACAAAAGAGGAAACAAGAAGAAGAGAAGAAGGTCAATGAAACACAAGAAGAAAATTTATGAGCACACGGCCATTTTTTTTACTTTACAGTCAGCCATGTACACACAAAGCAGCGTAATTATAGCAAGGCACGCGAATTATAAATCTCGCAGGGAGAGACTTAAAATGCTTAAAATATTATACAAAATGCATTATTATTATCATCATTGTTATGATTATATATAAAACCTTTTGTACAGAGCGAATCAGCGGTAAAAAGTGAACAAGGAGAAAAGATCCTTGCAAGTAAGGTAGAGAAAAACTACAAAGTTTTCCCGAGATGGTCATTAAAGCTACTAGTGTGCATATCCCAAATCCCATAAAAATTTTGGGTACAAAAAAAACTTCATTGCGTTTTTCTTCCTTTAAAAAAATATTTTTCTTGTTGAATGCTTGTAAATACATAAAATTACACACTGGTATGCATGCACCTCTCTCGTAAAGTTTGGATTAGGAACGAGGATGGATGTCCGTAGTATAAAATGTTGAATGGTTAGGAAATTTTAAGTGTTTGTGTGTGGCTCTGGCACGTGATGTTGTATAACAAGGTATTATGTTATAATAAGAGCAATGAATGAAATGAAAAGTTTCCGGAGTAAAAATCTCCAGAGTCGTATATAAAAATAAAACAAGAGAGAAGGTAATAAAATAGTAAAACTGTCTTAGTAAATCTTACTCCATCATTTTATAATGATATTGTTACGCACTACTCCATCCATGTACATTACATTACACATGTACATATTTCTTCTTGTTCAAGTCACACACATGCCAAGTTAGTCCCTTTTAAAATATGTAATATAAGTTGGGATTCTTTTAAATCAACTCAACCCTTTAAAACATGAGGAATGTTGCTGCAGGCCAACAAAAAGAATAACTGCTGTGCGATAATAATTTTGTTTGACTTTCTCCTTTTGTGTTGTGGACTTGACAGGCTTGACGATATGAATGTGAAACAATATATTTTACAGAAGTAAAGCTTTCAAAAGGAATCAAATATATTTTCAATTCTTTAGCCAAAAAAAACTGACCAAGACCAGACCAGAGCAGCAGTCTGCTGAATAGTTTCTTTTTTTTCGTTCTGCCTATCAATAAGTTTTGTATTAACCAACTGTGAACAGATTTATGGGATCATTTGATCTTTATCTTGGGAGACATGCATGAAGCAGTTTTGTATGAATGAACAAGAGTAATAAAATGTGTAGCTATTCACTCAACAAAAATTATGTGTAAAGTAGAAAATGCTTATTATTTTTATGCTCTTGTCTAATGTAATAGAAAAATAACATTGTTACAAGAAGCATACATTTTTTTCTTCTCAAGAGTGAAGCTGCCACATTACATTACTTACACATTTCATTCCTCTTCTTATTACAGTTGACTACCTGCGATCGCCTTTTACACAAAAAAGCACGTGCTTTTTAACACAGAAAAGCATAATGTCCATTAGAACAACTTATTTTTTCCCCTTTCTTTTGTGACGACAACCAATAACACTGACAGAATAAATTTTTATTGCTTGGGTGGTCAGTCCATTTAAAATAATATATGTACTGTTCTTATTTGTTTTTGGCTAATGCAAAAAGTGGCCGGCACTACTACCACTCCCGACCGTGTGCTACCGGTTGGTTTTTTTATTGGAAGGGTGGTCCAAAGCTGATGAAGTGAGCAAAGTATAGTCAGATTACTGTACACCTACTTAGGGAAATGATTTATGTGAAGGATTTTCAGTTTTAAATGGTAAAACACATTATTATACTTTTTTGTGGAACGACTGTGTGAGTGTGTGTGTGTAAGCCAGGAAAATGTAGGTAGGTGTAGTAGGTGCAAAGGAGAAAAACCCAGGCATGCAGAAAATCCTTTAATATTTTTTTTCTTTCTTCTCTACTTCCATTTCCGCTCTGTGATTCAAGGGAGGGTTTGGATGGATGGGTGGAAAAGTTATTATTCTCTTTGATCGGGAACAAAGATCTTCGTTGGGGATTCGGGTGAATGGATGGATTTCATATATGAGCCTGAGCTTGTATTAAGTACAGTACCCAAACCCCGCCATCAGTAAATATATAATAAAGATATATATGTGCGGCAAATATAAGTAAATAGGTATGGTAGTAATAACACATCATCAGCATTCTTGTAAACTTTTTCCCCCTTTTTCTCACAGTTGATTTTGAAAAAAAGAGAGCGAGTTGGAGGAGAAGGACAGGGAGAGAAAAATTCTCATTTCTTTTCCTAACCAAATCACGTGCACTGCAATTCACACGAGCAAAACGCCAACTTTTCCCTACTTTTCTCCATTTTTCGCTGCTTTCTTGTGCAATTTTCTGTATCTTAGAAAGCAAAGAGGAAAGTCCAGAGTAAGACGAAAATGGCCAGCCAGAACACAGAACAAGAGAAAGAGGTACATACACATTAAGTATATACCCTTGTGTTGTGTACATCTATGTACGATTCATGATTTATATAGATTTTCAGAACAAAGTATGTTCTTATACTGCTTGGTTGAGTTAAAGAAAAAACCAGAGGAAAGGAAGCGTGAAAACTCATCATTCGCATTCACATCACACATGCATAATATAATGAGATGCCATTGCTGGAATTTTCCACTTTTTCTCTCTGTCGTTTTCTTCGTGGCCCATCCCGGCGCAGTTTAAGTAGCAACGAGTTCAGTTCAACAAAAAAATGGACAAACTGGTACAAACACACATACATTCATTGTACTTTTTGCTGTTTCTTAAAGGTAAAAAATCAGCCATGAAAGAATAGATGGATAGAATTTTTTTGGGCCACATATTTTCAAAGTTTTTTATTCGAGAAAGTGTCATTTATTTGATGCGCGTTACACCGTTGCCCGTCTCTTTATATCAAAGCTACTTATATAATGAGTTGGTGGTATATGTATGAGATTTTAAAGTACATAAGTAAAAATGCAAATTGCACTTGGGAATATTTTTCTCTCACGAAGTATTCCCACTGTACATGTAAGACTAAAAGCATGTTGCGTATATACATTGTGCATACTTAAATTATGCATGTAAACGTAAAGTAATCATGGAAAGTTAAGTAAAGTAATAGAGTGAGTCTACTCTCCATTCTTTTTTTCAATGGGTGCACCCTGCAGGCACATATTTTGTCTGGTTTACATTCACGTTCACATTTTTACAAGATAAAAAGGTAAAATAGGAGGAGGATGCAACTCCATTCAAGAAAAGGGAATGGGAAAAGCAAAGGTAAAAAAATATCCGGGTAAAAGTTGTGTATGTGCAATTTTTGCGAGTGTCTCCTCATCGTAGTCGTTTCAAAGAAAGATGTGCTGTTTTGTTAAATGAGCAAGATAATAGGAAAAGTTTTCATTTTCACCAGAGTTGGAGTCGAGTCATACATACACACACCTACACACCAAACCAAACCACTCTCTACTTTTTAAGGTGGTGGTGGTGATGGTCGTTGGGTTGGCAGTCACCGCGATGAGTGTAGTAGTATATCATCAACGTATTACATTGTGCTTTGCTGATGCTGATGGAATGAGTTTTTTCTTTCTTTCCTTTTCCAGTCTTTCAAAAAAAGTGTCCAGGAACCGACAGTGAAACCTCTCTCTCTCTGGAGTCAACCAAAAAGTGTGTAATGTATGCAATAGGAATATAATGTTGGGAAAGGAAACTATTTGAATGTGTACATGCATACAAAAAGCATGCATAGAAGCTTTTGAACTACTGTTGGGAAAATGTTTCAGCATTTTTAGCCATATTTTGGCTGATTATTATTATTACTGTGGTTCGTGGTGGTAATACAAAATGAATGCATTGTTAGTAAATGTACCTATATGTATTTAAGAGAACGACGACACGATTTAGTTTACACTTTTCTCTCCAGTGGTGGTATGGTAGTTGGAGTACATGTTCCTATTTTTTGCGACATGGGAGTATTTAGATGAAGTATAGTGTGAAATGAGGACAATTTTTGCAGAATGGGAGAGAATGCAAACAAGCAAGTAGCAGAAAAAAGGGATTTGTATAGGAGCCTAAATAATATGTTTATTACATAATGCATGTATGCATATTATACTGTACCACCGGGCAGGAAAGCGGCAGTTGTAAATCACTTTTTGAGGAGAAAGAAGAAGAGAGATGCATATAAAGTAATGTAGCAGAATTTTAGCTGCTTGTTGCCAACCAGTCACATTCCCATCATCAAACACACAAGTTTTTTTCTCCTTTTCTTTTGTTAAAAGGAGAGAAAGAGACGAGGGTAGAGAGAGAGAGACCTTTATAATTTTCTGTCGTTTTTTTTTGCACAAATGAAACACTCGTGCTGTTGCCTAGCTCGCCTACTCAACCCAAAATATGTATAACAAACTCAACCCGAACCGGAGTGAAAATAATACGCGGGTGATGGTGACGCGCAGTTTCATTCTTTTGGAGAGAAGTTGGCAAGTAAAAAATATCTAGGCATCTTCTTCGTGATCATGATACACAACCAACTCAACTGGCTTTTGTGCCTTTTTTGATGTTTAAAAGCAGTGGTGGTAGTGGTATAGTGGTGCTAGAAATATAATGGGCTATATATATGGCATGTTAAGGGACAAGTTTCCGGGAACTCATGGTTTGAATGGCTCATTATAATAGAAAAAATATTATTATTATAAGTAATAATATACCTACTAACAAGATGTAAGTACCGCTGTAGTAAATGCGGCGGTGGTGGTACATAGTCGACAAAAAATAGTATAGTGAGGCATTGAGAGATTTACACAAAAGAAAAATGAGAAGGATCTCCACTGCGTGTTCATTTTGTTCAGTGGAGAGGGAGAGCCTTCATCTTGTTGAACGGAGATATTAGTCAGATAATTACAGGGACCATTTTTCTCTCATCTTCCGTCTCTACTCACTCTGTGCTCTGCCATCATGGCCTCTCTTCCTATGCTTATTATTATGCAAACGTATACTCATTCAAATTTCTTTTTTAAATTGCGAATCTTTTTTCTTCTTGAAAGATGAGCATGCTTATGTAGTACTACACACGTGTGGAAATGAAAAGAAGAGGACAAGGCACGTGCAAGCCTTATGAGATGGCTTATTATTATGTATATTCCATTGAAAATTTGCATATTATTTTGGCATGCCATTTTTTACTAAAAAAAGTGTGTACGTGTACATATGTACGTAATTGAAGTTGATAATGTCATGCCTCTTATTATTTTTCTGGGTATTTTACCTTACGTACTGGTTTTTTCTTTGTTACTCTGGTATTTACTCACGTTGGTAAAATAAAAGAGAAGAGGAAAAATAATAACAGAGTTTTTGGACCGCTTATTCAAGAATTCTAATAATAACGACAACCTGGCATTCATGATGATAATAAAGTAATATGTAACAAGACTCAAGCATTATTCAACTCTTTTGTATTTCTGCATAACCCATTCTTCTCTTTTTTTGTACCTACCTGCTCTCCACACGGCACTTGTGACTTTTTTGTCTGTTGTTGTGTACCTTGTTATTGTTGTGTAAGAAATGAAGTTTTATGTAAAACATAATGTACACAAAAAAGCAATAAAGCAAAAAAAAGAAAGAAAGCTGCTGCGAAAAGACCTAAAAAAGGGTTTACAAACGTGTTTATTTTAAGTAGATGTGTACAAGTAACAACAAGCGGCTACACAAAAAAATAACAGGCTATTATTGTTGTTACAATTATCATACCAGAGAGTATTACATAGTTTTTTAACTTGCTACGCAAGCAAAAAGGTAATAGAGGAGAAAAATAGAGGGAAAATGTTATGCAAATCACATGGGATTTATAAGCTTGACATTTGACATGGTGAGACATTCATAATAACTCTGCTTTACATTTTACAAACATACCTTGTAATCAGAAGGCAGAGCCAGACACAAGAGAAAAATACGATGATATATTATGCGACGTTTCTTTTGCTTTTTTGGGGGTTTTAAGTACGCGTCATGTACTATGCCACGCGCGATATGTGCTGCTCAGCTATGATGTATTAATAGGTAGACATTCATTAAAATAAATCCTTTGCCTTGTCTCTTATGTTAAATATTTTTCCTACATTTTTTTTGGCTTGTGTATGAAAAATGGCAAAGGCATAGGGCACGCTTGTGATTATTATTTGTTCAGGGGAAAATGTAATTTTCCTCGTAGGAAATTACCGGTCACATCCTATTAAACTTAATCGGTTTCATAACACATACACATATGCAATGTAATAACCTATGCGTTCAGTAATTATGTGCATTTTTGAATTAAACAAAATCAGTTAAGCGTGAGCGTTTGTCGTCGTCGTCGTCCGTTTAATAATACATAATCAGTAAAGTACACCACACCACAGAAGAGCCAATATATGCCGCTTTAGTTAAAATAAAAGTCATATTCCTATAAGTACAAACACATGGGCCATTATCATTAGTGTCAACAACATATCGCCATCCATTTCCAGTGAGGCAGGCAGTTTCATTCCCATTCTCACTATTTGCATTTCTCCTCGTAATACTCAAGTAATATTATTACCATTATCATTACAACATAATCACTCCCTATCCGTCATCGTCAAAAGGAAAAAAAAGCCTTTGAAAGAGAAAAAAAGAAGAGTTGGTTATTCTATTTTTATTATTACGTAACGTACGCACTAAAATGTGCACAATTTTTTTCGTAGTATTTTTCTTCTTCTCTTGCTCGCCGTGGACCTTACCTCTTCATCTACGCGTACGCGTACACCAGCCCAAAAAGAAATACTTAGGAACATATATAAGCTGGTTGACAAGCCCATAAAATATATTTTTTCCTGTAGAATTGTTTATTGTGTATGTTATTATTATGCTAGTACATTTATACACCTAAGTAAATAGTTACGAAGCTTTAAAAGGCGTAAAGTGCAACTTCTCCCTCTCTCTCTCGTTCTTCTTGTGAGCCTTGACTTGACGATAAACAGCCCAAGATATTTTGCTTATTGCTTGCTCATTGTCGTCATCATCATCACCATTCACCACCATCTTCCTCCTGGTTCATCCTATTCGCATTTTCATTCTCATCATCATCTTCATAACATTTCACATAAGCTTTTTTTCTACGAGCGACCATCGCATCTTCTCCATGAATCTAGTAATAAGTAGGCTTGTTGTAAAGGGAGCACCGAGCGGAGCGCTCTGAAAAAAAGACTGAAGACTGGTGGTAAATATAGGGACGTGAGACAACGTATTTTGAGCTTCCTTTGATTTATGACAATTGTTTATCTCCATTTTTATCCCTTAGCTTATGGGCTTTCCGTCTTTCTCGCTCTCTTCCTCTTCTTCGCTGTGGACTTTTTTTCTCATTAGAAAATATAAAGATATAAACAAAAACCTGATGCTGGGTTGGGCTATAATGCATACTATCTTTTCCTTTAAAAAATTGTGTTGTCCATTTTTGCTTTGAATGTTTGTACTACTCACTTTACTGACTTTGCTCTGGTTCTCATATTTTTTTACTTGTTTATTGCCTTGTGTGTTCGTGGAGTCTACTTAGAGCTGTCTTTTAGTACGTCCATGTGCCCATTTGATATAAAGATGATGATATTATTATTATGATGGTGGTGGTGAGAGCGAGTGTTGAAAGAGATGATATTTATTACATTAAAAATAGTGGGTACCTTTTTACGAACTCACATAAAAATGGATTATTATGATGACGATTATTACCAAGTTATGTTATTATACTTGGAGAACTTTGTATGAAAATGGTGTATAGTGGACAATGGTCAGTGAGTAAGTAGTACTGCGCAACAATAGCTCTATAAAGTTGAGTTTATAAACTGTACATACACTAGAACATTAGAAGCCACGGTACATGTATCCGGAATGATGGACATCAAATTTGTGGGGAACGATCTCATAGATTTATTACGCCTTTCTTCCTTGTACGCTTGTTCTGGTTGTAATTGAGATATATTATGTTTGTGTAAGTGCAATAATGCCTTGAGGAACAGCGCAACTGAATTGGCTATAATGTACGTTTAAATTGCATTGGTACAAAAAAACGAGATGACTTGTTTTTTTCGGTGAAATTATTACCCACACGTTTTCCTAGTTAAAATGAAAGTAGTTTTTTGTGCATTTCAAAGAGCCTAAATTGGAAGAAAGCTATTTTTATTGTGGAATGAACATAAAAAGAAAAAGGTTCATTTTGTCCGCACGATTTGACTGAAAACTCAAATGGTGATAATTACAGGGTTTCTACCTTTTTTGTTTCTCGCTGTTATTCTTGGTATTTGCTGTTGTTGTGATGGTGGTTTAATTTGATCCAGATCTTTAGAGAAAAGATTGCGATGATAATGGTAGGTGGTGGTTGGTTTGTATTGCATTTGGTAAAATTTTCCAGGTAATTTATTACCTGTTTTTAACATGTCAAAAACTTTCAACTGAACTCTTTAGCAGGAGTACGTTTGCTTCAGGGCAGGTTTCTTAGAAGGGAAGAAAATCTCATTTATAAAAGCAAAGGCAAAGCCAGAGTTTCAAAAAATACATATACGATAACGTAACATAAAAATTAAATCGGATTTAAATCTCATTCCTATCCTTAAAGCGGATGAAGTTTGAATTATTGTAGGTGAAACTCATTGTTTTCCATTAAATTTCATAAATACTCGTAGTTCAAAAGACTTCCTGTAAAAAATGTAACTTGTTAGTGTTTGATATTTACGATATTTTAGCGTGAAACCTGCTTATCTTTAACAAATATGCGTATTAATTTACATGTGAATGTTTTGCCAACGGTAGCTGATTTATAAGTTTTCTGGAAAATCAAACTGGACCCAAAGATAATGATGTTTTCCCTTGAAAAGTGTAATATTATTTAATATCATGTGCGTTAGTAAAAGTAATGTTTGTTTTAAGGGTGCAAATAATACCTAGTCTAGTACCAGTCAACAATCGCAAGCTACAATTCTATTTTTATCTATCAGTAGCATGAACATGAACGACGTATGCAAACTCGCTATTGACCACAACTCATCTTTGTGAAATGTAAAGTCTCCAAACATCACATACTTTAATAAACGACGTTAAATTAGTAATTTCTAACAATTTGAAAAGCCCTTTTTATTTTCACTACGTTTACTACAGTATTAATTTATTATAATGATAATGATAAAGGATCCCTGTTGTTAATTAAAAAGTGTAAGGTTACTCGTGTTATCTAATAATGTGTACAAAATATAAACAGGTAGGTTCAAACAAAACTTCAGAGGCCAATGGCCTTAACTGGACGTCCTTTTCCGTCTGCATAATAGTGTTTTCAAAGGATTTTGCATAATGCAAAGGTGTTTACGCTACGCTGTAATTGAATTTCAACCTGCAAATACATAATTTTCCCCTAAATACTGCAAAATGTGTTCAAGCCGCCTGTCTGGACTTGTTAATTATAAAGATTAATGATAGCTAACGAGGTTTGGCTTTTCATTTTAAGCTATTTTGCCTGTTGCATGTCACTAATGATTATACTTGGATACATCATTCCACTCATTAAATATGCATTTATTTATAGTTAATAAGCTGTTTTTGTTACTTTTAAAAGAAAAAAGCCGAAATACTCCGAAGTTTGTTAAATATAACTAGTTAAATCAAAAATCGTTAATTTTGACTATTTATCTCGTTTCTGTAACAGCGATAACTTAATTATTCCGGTTCTATGTGATGAGCTATCATTTCTCGCTACTCGTTGTAATGTTTACTTTCAAATCTATGGAATCTATTACGTTAGAGATCTTGAATCGCCTTTTTCCACAACATAATGGCGTTCAACAATATCAATTTTTTAAAACAAAGTGGTTTTATTTTGAAATTATCATTTATTTTTCATAGAAAACGTACAACAAAAATATATTGCCCTTCAGCAATCCAACTCCCAACACTTTCTATTCTAAGAAGAGCAATTTTCACCTGAGGAAACACTGTAAAGGTGCTACTTTTACTGGCGTATGCAAATTACACTCCAACAAAATTTAAATACTCTTTAAAACTCCAGCTCAATATGCTCAAAAACTCTAATAATAATAATCATACATCTCCCTAAAAATAAAATTGCAATTACTTCCAAAGCGTGAAATACTTGACAGGACAATAATAAACGTAAGCATAAAAAACCACACCTTTCAAAATTGAGGGAGAAAATCTTCTCAAGGCGAAATAAAAGGCATTTATTTTTTCCTGATGTTATCAAGCTTCACTTGACAGCCATTCCTTTACTACGTACCTACAAGCCTACCAATCCAAACCAGTGAAGTAAAAACAGTAACCATATTTTAGGTAGCTTGCAATAAGGCAAGGCCATAACATTTACTTACGTCTTATTATTGAGAGTTTAGCTTTAGAAATGCTGTCATTACATAAACTCTAATGCATGCACAAAAAATATAAAGCACATTTACATTACACGTTTGAAAATGTCGAACCGTTGCTTCCACTAAAGTCCATGAGACCTTGATCCTCTTCCTTTTTCTTGCAAACATGACTGTGTAACATTCTCTCCGGAAACTTAATGCCTTTTTTACTCTTCTGTTAGCAAATGTGAAGAGATATATGCAAAGTGCAGTGGTAGGTAAAGCTCACTTAAGAAACTAACAGGAAATGAGACAGTCTTCGTATTTTACTAAAAAGTTGCTGTTTCTCATTCTCATCATCATCAGTATAATATTCAGCCGACCATATACATACATTTTAGAAATAACAGAGAGAGAATGAGAAAAGGAATAATTTTCTCTGAATTTTCCAGCAATAATAATAATTCTCTGCAGACATTTCTCCTCCTTCTTTGCAAGTCTTGAAGGAAAATATGTGATGTGATGTGAAAAGCGTCAAGTTTTAACTTAAAGTGAATGCTGGATATCACTCCTTAAGAGTAAGTCGAGCTTGCTCTCTCTCTGTATTTTACTTATAAAGTTTTGAAAGAAGAAAAGGAAAGAACAGCCGATCTCATCATCGTCATCTTTTCTACCGTCTTAAACTGAAAGAATCAGACATGGACTTAACGAGTCTGTACTATAATGTATGTATGTAGTATTCAGTGTAAAAAAGCACGTGGAACTGATGAAGTCCAAGTGCCATTGCACTGCAGAAAAAGAAAATTCATGAAAAGAGGAAAGAAAGAAGACTATCTCTATCGCTCTACTTCAAGATACTCACCGCCTTTATGAGTAGGTATACATTTTAGTAGTGGTGGTAGTGTTGGTGTTAAAGCAGATGAAGAAAATGGGCAAGATAACGGAAAGCTGAGCTGGCGAGCAAGGCTGTGTAGATTAGAAGAGTTAATGCAAAGCAGTAGTATCAGTAGCAGCAGTGCTTAAGACAAAAGGCGGAGTAGAGGATATATTTTTTTGAAAAGAAGCAGAAGTTTACTTCTCATTCACATGCTTTTTCGATTCTAACTTAGGTAAGTATGATGGTGATAGGGTTATATTATAGGGAAAAAGGGTTAGAAAAATTCATGAGACTTTAGAAAGGAATTTTGATGGTAATGGGTATAGCCTTGTTTTTTATACGTTATTATCATGAATATATGATTGTGTGTCTGTATACATATGTGTGTATAGTAAAAAAGAAAGCAGCAGCGGCACGGTAAAGGATAAGCAGTGAGAAAAAAAATCTTTATGGCTTTCACTTCACATTCATGACAGAAAGAGTAAACGAGACTGGATGGCAATCAGCAGAAGAGAAGAGGCAGTGGGGGAATGAATGAATGAGTGAATGAGAACCGAGAGCAGCAGTGAGAAAAAGTAAAGTAATGTGTTTGTACGTATTAGAATGGCTGAAGTATCTATCTATCTGTCTGAGTCTATCCATCTACTCATAGAGAGAAGTACGTAAAGTGTGTGTGTGTGTGTGAATGTGAATGGTGATGATGATGATGACGATGGTGATACTTAAGTAGGCTTAAACGTAAAATACACTGACTGATGGTGTGAAAGACTACAGGAAATGATACAGCTGGATTTGGAAAGTGAAATGTGATACTTTCGCATAATATCCGGAAGAAGACTGTTGGAAAAAGTGCGTCCATGAATAAAATATTGGGATGATATATTTTTACTACGAATAGCTTTTTTTAAATAAAAAAACGAAACGAATTTATACGCACAGCAGGACAGCTACTTACATTATATTATGTGCACGTTTAGTTGGCCGGAATGAAAACGTTGGCAAAAAAATGTTCTGGAAGGAAATTACTGTCAGCGAAATTTTAGAAAGGAAATGTATAGCGAAGTGTAAAAGATTTCTGGTTTGGAATCCTGAAATAATCTCACTTTTTTAATTGTGTAATTTATACATGATTTCATGTGCCAATATACCTATCTATGCGGATACGGATTTACAATGAATTTTTGCTGGGGCATGTTTATGACTAGACCAATTAGACAATGAATGCACTTATTTTTGCAGAGCTCTAAAAATCTTGACTTGGTGGTTGTTCTGTTTATAACAACTGTGTTTTGCTTTAGCCTTCCTATAAGTGATGTTACTATCTGTCCACTGCAGCTAAAAATGAATTTCCTGCCTTCCCAACCCACTCATTTTACCAGGATGTTTTAGTGGGTTAATGAATTTCTCCGTGAAGTGGTCGTGAATTGAATGAATGCTGCTATGTTATGCGTCAGACGTACAAAAATTTGGCACTCTCGGCTGCTTCTCTGATATTTTATTCAGGCAAAAAAAGAAAGGATGAGAAAAGAAAGGCCCTTAACTAAAAAATGAACGAGCTTCTATTTAAGTTTGCAATTTGTACAATTCGTTATCTTGGCTCTCATCATTATCATCATAATCATCCAGAGCAGTCTAGTCGACGGGAGAAAACTCATTCTATTTTAGGAAAAGCTGGTTAAAAACTGAAAATGAAAAGGAGTATTTTATAGTATGCTTTTTGTATTCAATCTACTCTACTTCACAAAATACAAACTTGTTATCCAGTAGTTCACATGTTATCCAGCACAATACATTATACACATATATGGGACAACAAAACTGCATGTTTAAAAATGTACATGCATTTTATATCACCCTGTACACATTTTGTTGCATATTTTATGCACAATCCTGACTTGACTTGAGTTTGAGTGTGATTCTCATTTTACTCAAGTTACTTTACATTATTTTTCAGCTTCAATTTTTACACTGCGGCGAATCTTCAGAAGCAAAAAAAATCCGTAATTCTCATCACGAAGTATCCTTGAGGGACCAACGCTTTGAATGTTTTCCTACGTGTTTCCTTCTCCAAAAGGGAAGAATATTTTAGTTCCCTTCTCTTTACACCGGAGAGAGATAATAACAAATGAGTAGGCTATCTAGATAGTGTTCGAGATGAAAATAGTAAAGTACCTACCAGAGTAACAAAAAAAGAACCATATAATTTCCTGTGCATGTTTGTGTAACGGTGTATTGTAAGCATGTATATTTCGCAAGTTGGTATTTAAGCATTTGCAAATGTGTGTGAAACAAGTTACGACGTTTTTTCGTAAAATACATGAGCCATTCAGGAAACCAACTATTTATTTAGCAGAACAGTTCTTGTGCAATTGACCTACTCCTTTCTCTAGTAAAATATGTAGAAAAAAGGAAAGAGTAAAGCAAAACAGGGAAGAGAACAGCTCGGTTTCATTTTCACAGAATTAGGCTTTGACCCAAGTGTGTGTTTTTTGCAAAAAATACTGCGACTACCATGTGTGGCACACTGTGTACATTTCTATAATCTCTAAAAGTAAAAGTGCATTCAGACAAAAGTGGAACTCGTAAAGTATGCCGTGTGTGGGATGCGATGCATCCTTTTCTATCCATCCAGCCAGAGTCATAGTCACAGTCCACCAGTTTTTTTTGCTAAATCCTCCACCAACAACTCATCCATCTATTTTCTCTTCATTTTACCTCTTTTTATAGTGCTTTTCATTTTGTAGTTTTAAGAGGAATTGAGTAAAGTAGGGATAGAAAAGGAGGCCTTCAAAAAAAAGTTTATAGGATTTGGTTGGTTGGTCGTTGACCGTATTTTGTCCGAGGATTGGAGGTCGAAGTGAGGTACTCTATTTTTCTTCTTGCACATATTATGCAAATGTTGCTGGAATTTGTGTGTGTTTGCAAAATGTCCGAAAATGCCTTTCTGGTTCGTAACCCTTTTTTCCCCTTTTCTGCTTCTGTGTTTATCTCACTCTTTTTCAAAAGGCTTATATTTTTTGCCTGGTGGCACTATATACTTATGCCTTAATACCGCCATCACAGTAGTAGAAATATTCTAGTGGCAATGATTACCAGACCAAAGACCATATAAAGTAAAAAGGGAAAATGAGTATGTGGCAAATGGCGGCTTATAATAGTAGCTTGTGCGGTAGTGTTGGTTGGTGGTAGTTGTAACTCTTCTGGCCTGGCATATAGCCTGGCCTGGTAAAATGTTCCGAAGGGAAGAAGAAGCACAGCAATTTATGTCCGTCCTAGTCGAGTCCTCCTTCTCTCCCGAAGCAACATCTGTAACTTACGACGTGGTATACTAAATTGTACAGATACAGGGTACACACACAGCCTTAACATTACTATTCCTCCAAAAAAAGTACGCAGTCAACTGCTTCACGGCTACAAGCGGCAGTCGTGATTCACGGCAATGACCAGCTCTCCATTAATGTACATAACTTATAGAGAAAATGTAAGTAGTACACACATCATATTGTCTACAGACTATGCAAAAGTTTATGTGTTTATATCTTATCCTTTTTTAGCTTGAAAATCATCTTTTTGGAAAAATATTCTCTTCCACTTTTTCCATTTATTTTAGAGTAGAGAGGAGTACTTATTATTACTCCAACGCACAACCTTGTTTTATGTACACATGCTTTATGACTTGGTATAATGTATGAATGAATATACAATATATTTTCTCGGTGGGAAAAAAGTAAGTATTATCGTTACCGTTTTATATTGCCAGTAATCAGTGTATATCTTCTCTTTTTCGCTATTTTGTGAGGATCTTTCGCTTTTTTATTCCCGAGGAAAAAGAGAAAACTGTTTTATTATACAAAGTGTTAGTAGCCATAAAATACATCATTTTACCGGTGAAAACGACGACGAGACTGCATTACTCTTACTACTTACTACACAATATCAAGAAATATATAAAGTAACTCTATTCCATTTCTCTTATTACTCTGTACGGTGCGGCGGATCCGGAATCCGGGTATTTTTTAGTAGTCCACTTTGCAAAATGGGTAGAATATAAACTTTGTGTCTGTAATGTGATGTGTGTGCAATGTAAATTTGTCTGATGATCATGGCGCGGCGGTGGTACTGGTGGCGGTAATCTTGATGATCATGTGGGTATTTCACGTTTTGCATGGAAATTTTCTACAATTTCAAGTTCATTATTTCCAAGTAAAATCTATGGATATGGCTAATGACTAGTACCAAAAGCATGTTTCCGCTCGTCAACCAAAATGCCTTGAGAGAAGGAAAGGAGTGGACGGTTATAATAATTTTGCTTATTATTATGTGTGCACCACTACCACTACTTTACTCTCTAGTCAGCCATCCGAGCTATTTGAATGATTTTATTATGAAGTGGAAGATGATGATGATTATGATGACGATGGCTTTAATTTTTGCTACCTTTACATTACGACTTGACAGCCGAGCCGTAACAGTTCCACTAGCTATACAACTTTACCATCACCTGCCATTGTTGTATTTTGCATAATAATATTATTACTCTTGTGTGAATACAAAAACATTAAATGGAGAAAGTTGAGCATGTTTTTGCATAATACATTTTTTGCTGGTACTACTTTTCTTTATGAATGAATGAAAGGGCCGAGTTGACTTGACTGGCTGGAATCACGACAGGATATGTAAATATTCATAAAATATCAGGTGTAATGTATACACAGCTTGTGTAACCCCTTTTTCAGCATTCCTGTTTCCCCGCTGGGTTTGTGTATAATATGTAATGTGAAAAGAACCAAAAAATGGGACCACATTGTGCCTGGAGTCCCAGAGAGGCAATATAACATATTTCCACACACACACACAAATTGTGCAGTGCTTGTGGTAGTGGATTACTGAAAGCCTAAAGGCATTTATATTCCATCATGTGTGTTCGCTTCGTTATTTAAGGTTTTTAGTTTTTGTGAATCGCACGTCGTGAGTCCCAAGTTCCCTGGCATGTTTGTAGGGTAGTGGGAGGAGGAGGATATTGTAATTATATGGTTGACGTGTGCTGATGGCTTATTTTTCCATGTGTGTGCTCTGAGCCTGCCTTATCATCTCATTGGGTCGTTTGTCATGCTCATGTCGGTAGACACATTATACTCAACACTCGCACTTAGTGAGAAATATGATGCTTGATACTCCAGTTGACACTTTGTTAGTTACGTACATAGAAATTCATGGAGTTATTAGATTTTTAATATGTAGCCCTTTGACTCATTTACTTTATTTGGGGAAATTGCTTTAGGGATTTGTGTAACTACATACACTACATGAATTGTTAACGAGCGTAGCATGAGAAAACAAGTGAAAATTGTGTAATCCGGATATATTGTATGCTTTTGTGCGTTGAAAATCACAGGAATATAAACGTACAACAGAAATTATTACGGGGATAAATTTTTGACCTTGACGGGTAGGGTTGAGCAAAAGATACACAGAGAGAGAGAGAGAGTGGTCCAAGGGAATTTCTCGGCAAAAGGGTTAAACTTTTTTTAAGGGAAAAATATTTTGACAAGCAATGTATTATCAGATTTGGCTGTAGTAATAATACTGTCGGAGTGAAGTATGTTGAAGAAGCAAGGCAATAAATATTCTATGGATCGTTTGAATGACACTGGCGTAATAAGGTTTTTGGTCTTGTAAAAAAAGTGAATAGAAAGTGGTGGAAAGAGTATCTTTTTTGAAAGGAATATAATATGCAGAAAGAGAGAGAGAGAGAGAAAGGAGGTGACAAAAATCTACCTATTAATAGTCACGGGCCATTAAGCAAAAAGTTCAGTTGAGTCAGAAGATGAATCCTCATTTATGGACACAAGAAGAGGAGAGAAAATGTGTATGTGATTCTTCTTCCAATTTTGTGCCATGAGTACTCAAAGAGTTTTCGTTTTTTTCGGTATAATCAAGCTTTTGTCTGGGTGGAAGCAGCAGTGGTGCTGCTGCAAAAAAATAATAGAATGGAATGAATGACTAGACATACTAGACAGCTCCAAAAGAGTTACATTGGGATTTTCTCTACAAGACACATGGTCATGTTACAATGCAGTATATAATGGCCTCTCTCACACAATCGGACTACTGAAAGACATCAGAGAGTGGAGTGGAGGCAGAGAGAGAGGCCATGGTGTAGTAGTAGCTGTTATAATAGAATGAAATCAATTTACTCTCATGAAAATCTTGCGCTGGTCGTTCATCCTCCTGGCACGACACATTGTAACATGCCATCATGCTGCAGCGTTTTTAATTCTCCTGCTACTGATGTCATGTCACAAGACAAGGGGAAAGCAAATGAATGCGTATTCTCTGGTTTTGTAACTTGCAATGGAATCTGTGAATTTAGTCACGCTGCTGGTTTTTGCGGAGAAAAAAGAAGAATTGTCAAGGTATATGTGTAGTTCATATTATGCATGTATTTTACGGTGACCGCAGTTCATAATTACTTTGTGGCGAGTTGAGTTAACTGAATATTCATTTAACAACTGAAAGTGAGTACATATTGCGGTATTGATAAAATGTCCGTTTTAACCCCACGTGTTAAGCGAGGTGAATGGTATTGAGAATGATGATGAGACCTGGCCTTCTTGGTAAATGGATTTTAACTTGATAATCCTCCTACGTCTCTGACTGCTAGTTATTTTATACATTTTATTGACATGACACATTATATTATTATTCAGCAATTCTCTTTATATGTATTACACTATTACACTTCCCATGAGACAAATCTACCAGCGATTACTTTTTGGAAGGTAAAAAACGTGATTCTAATAGTCTACTATACTGTGTGTATATTACCGTAATATCCAATTTTCCCATTTATTTTTTAGGATGTGGGAATTGAAGTCATAAAGTATAGTCAGGCAAACAATTTAAATCACTTCTGGACTGGCCTATATTACAAGCTTTATTTTATGTCTGGGTGAAAAAAAACTTGTATGGATATATATGCTTGTGTCTAGGAATTCGGACGACGGCAAGACGCCAATACTTCATTGAAAAAATGCTGCATTTAATATTTTTATTTGAATAACTTTTTATATAAAATCATCACTTTATACATGGTCATCAGGAAAAAATGTACATGCGTGCGTGTGCCGAAGCAACTAGGTAGTATCAAGAAAGAAAAAAATTGTGAAAATATGTGACTATACTCATAAAAGAGAACTACACGACAAATTTTATACTTTTCTGAAGGAATTGAGCATCATTTCATTTAAACATGACATTGGCATTTACTACTACATACAATTTTTATGTCTAGTTATGTGAGCGAGTGGTGGTGGTATGGTACATGGTACACGTGCCAAATTTACTGCACTTACGTTTACTTACGACGGTTTATATGGTCAGAACCAAACAAATAGACTGGTAGTCAACAAAACTATGTATATTAACTGCTTTGTACACACAATTTGCAGAAAAGGATGAAAAAAACGATAGCAAGGGTGAATGAGAGAGAGGTCTTTGTTCCATTTATGTTTTTTCATCAAGCCATCGCTTCCTCTTCCTTTCCATTATTGCTCGACTGCACAGATGAATGGTGGTTCTACCAAGTTGTAGTCGGCTTTCACCATTTATTTCAAAAAATGTATTTCCTTTGATTCATCATAATCATGACCATCATAGTTAACGCAGATTATTAATAGAAAAAGGAACACACATGAGTAAGATGGGACAGACTAGATGGATGGTGGCGAGCGGTGGAAGTGGAAAATAAAAAGGTAAAAAAAGGAAAGGAAAAGTAGAGTGTATTTTGGACTTACGGCCAAATAGCTTTTTTAATATAAATGAATGAATGGATGAAGAGCCGCCACACAATAATATATATAAAAGTATGCGTCTCTGTCTGGTAAAATACTCGTTTTATGTGTTTCCATTTTGTGTAGAGATGGAAAGAGAAGAGAACAAGGTCTCGCTCTTCTAGTTTCATTCTCTTTTCTTGGGAGAAAATTAATTTTCCATTTGGGCGCGATTATGCGTCGCGGACTCAAAGTAATATGCATTTGGTCGGTTGGAGAGTATGGTGGTCTTCACACAGAGAGACGGAGACTCTTTTCTAGTAACTTATAAATAACTATAACCCTTTCATTTTGAGAATCATTAAGAAAATAGGAGTATACATACGTACAACCCGTACAACATTCAGTAAAGAAATTGGTTTGATGGGCAAGAAAAAAGAGAGTAATGTATAGTGAGAGAAAAGAAAGGAGTGAGTTTGAGGAGGAGAACACTGTCGATACTGTATATTAACAATACACGACCCTCTTCACTTGGTTTACATCATACGTATAGAGGAGCCTGTAAAGCTTGTAATGATGTAAGTAGAGAGAGAAGAAAATGGTGAAATAAAGCAGCGATGAAATGAGAAAAAATGATTTATTGAATGTTACTACTTCGGGGGAAGTAGAAGAAGAAGTAGTTTTTTTGTTTGCAGAACCCTGACAGAGAGGAGGGTCCATTGAGTAATTAATGATTGGAGTGAGAACAAAGGTGGACTTTTACGCAGTGATGCAAGACTTGTAATTTTTTTAGTATGTCCATCTGACAGTGAGTGCAATATGGTGATGGAAGCAGTGGTGGTTAATGGTTTTATTTGAAAAAGATTTCATTAATTTATTTTCTTGTTTGTGTGTAAATTATTTTCTTTCGATAAATCTTTCAATGTAGTTTTTAAAAATAAATAGTTATATTTTAAGTTTAAAAATGAAAATAAAGTGGTGAATGGAAGTGAGTTAAATGGATGGCGATTGGCAGATAATTTGTTAATTGCTAATTAGTAATAATACATTTTTAACTTATACGATTCCAGATTTGACCAGCTTTAATGCATTAAAACTTTATACTTACAGATTGATCATTTTTTCAATGGAAGATTCCTTTTCGAATACCTACGCATTATCGAATTCAATACCATCTCATCTGTAACAGCGTCAGCAATCATCACTTCATTTAATATTTCCAGAGTAAAAATCATAGCTCACTTATACTTAAGTTGGTATAATCTTATTTTTATGTTTTTCCTTAGAGAAAAGGGTAAAAATAAGTGCAAAGTTGAATAAATAATATGCACATAGAAATATACATGTATTATGTATACATACATATTAATATGATAAAAGTACATGCATATGTTGTTAGCTGAGAAAGAGCAAAAGGGGAGGAAATAAATCAACCTTAAACATTCCCCAAGGGCCATCCCCTCGAAATCTCTGTGGTACGTGTATTGAATTTATATATACGCGATTCCTGGGGCCATTTTTTAAACAATTTTTACTCCCAATGCAGTGGTTTTTTGTACCCCTCTACTGCTACAGGCGTCATCATCATTGCAAAGTAAAACCGAAAAAACGAAGAATGTATTTTTGCAGAAAAGTTACTTTGTTCTGATGCGTAAAAAATATAACTCTGTGCATTTTTATATTTTTCTCGTATATACCTAGACACACATTTATTTCATTGTCCGCTATTATTTTTCTTGAAAACAAGTAGTCCCCTTATTCTTCTTGTTTTGTTATCGTTTCTCGGTTTAGATATAAATCTCGTTTGGTTGTTAGAAGAATAAAATGGGAATTTCGCTTTGCCATTATTATTTTGTGGACCACACCGCCAAACCAACTACCACACACACACACACACAACACACATCTATCTATCCTCCTATCAGCAGATCACTACAAGTAACACCAAAAATCCCGAAGAAATAAAAAAACACAGGAGAATAGTAAAAAATATACCAAACTCTTAAAAAATCACAAGGAGTAAAGAAGAGAGCACAGCTAAAGAGATTTTTGTTGATACAACGCATATTGTAAAATAAATACATAAAAATACATAAATACCTACACATTTCTCTACTCAAAGAAAAAAATAGAAAAGCAGTCAGTAAAGTAGGTTTGGTAAATGGAACTACTTTTTCTTTCGTTCTGGATGACTGCAAGTTGTGGTGGTGGTTGTTGGTGGAAGAGGTAGTTTGGTTTTGGCTTTTTGGAAAAGAAGGAGGATTCTTGGAGGATTGTGTAGTGGAGTATTTTTTTAAGAGAGAGTCACTCTGCTACATACTCTCCTTCATGCAACCAAGCAAAACCAAACATTTTTCTTCCCCAAAAATAAATGTACATTTTAAAAAGAGAAAAAAAGTAGGTGGTTTTCCCAGTCAGTATACAAAGTTGTGTAGATGTAGATAGCTAGTTAGATATAAAATGGAAAAACGGTAATAATAGCATCATTTCATCTTTCACAATTCGTTTAAAAGGTAAAAAAGCAAGGGATAGGTATATACACATACATTCAACATTTTCCTCGTTTATGTGGATATAAAAAAGAAATAAAAAGCCTCTTTTCGACTTTTTGCATTTTCTCAACAATTCTGAACAAGTCAAGTCAACCTGATGATGACGATGATCATGATGATAGTACTACTTTTTCCATCTTCAACTAAATCTCCACAATCTTAAATGGTCAGTGGAGCAATTTTTCTCTGACTCACATTCATATGCAAAAATAAAATAAAAAGAGATTGTCTAGATTTCACGTAAGCTTGACTCTTTTCTTTTGACTTGACTTCCTTTTTGTCCTGTTCACCGCCGCCACTGCTGTTGATCTTCTTGAAGATTTGGGATAGACTGTGAGAGTGCTAGTTGTAAATTCATGGCTATTTTCCAACAAAACCATTTCACTCTCTCACACTAACTGACTATCTGCCTACTTTTGCAAATGACAATTCCAAAAAACTTGTCGTCTGATTTTTTTTCTCTACTGAACTGATATAGTTTTTTTATTTCTTCCATCGTATTTGAATATCAATCTACATGAAAGAAAAATAAGTGAAGTGTAATCAATAAAAAAATCCCGAGATATGTCCAATGTGTAACGGGCTTACTGTCAAAGTTAGAAAGATTGGACTGAAAATGATCCCGGGACAATAGTCAAGCTGTTTTTCAGCATGTCAACACAAATTCTCTGGAAGGAGAACAGGAGAGAGAAATGGGATCTCAAACGATTCAATGCATTTTCGCATTCGCTAACCAGAAAAAAATAGTTAAGCTTTTCATTTTTCGGTGAAATTCGATATCCTCGCTGGTTCGGTATACCTGTTTTGTTTGACAGTAGAAAACCGCAGTACATTTGTTAATGTCGCATGAAAAGTTGTAAGGTAATATCCACGTGACTTTTTTATCCTGTCATTCGATCTAAAAAGAGAAATGACACATTTTTGATGCTGATACATTTTATGCCTATGCTGAAGTGTTGATGCTGACGGTGTCCATGATAAAGTGTGGTTATATGGCTATTCTAAGTATAATGGATAGTTCGGATTACAATCACATCAGCAGGTATTTTTTTGCATTTCATCGATACTGTTGACATTTTAAAAGAATGGAACAATGCGATAGTGATCGGCACCATCAAAAATGCAGAGATTGAGTTTATCGATCTGTCCAATCTGCAATGAATGCACATTACTCACATATTCTATTTTTTCAAAATGAATGCCCTTTTCTGAAAGGGAATATATCTGTCTTCTCATTTTATTGGAAAAGTAGTTCAGGCAGTTTAGAAATTAGAGAGTGACAGCGACATGTGTCGTGTACAAAATGCACAGGGTAAACAAAGTGTGTAATGTACAACTTGACTTGTACGCAACAGTGATCAAGAATTATGTACATCTCGCATCATTTATGTTTAATTTCCCTCATGATCTCATGATTTTCGGGGATTTTTCTCAAGGGTACAACTTATACAACGCATAATGTGTATGTGTACTTTGTACCTTACATCTGTTATTTTGATAAAGAATAGTGAACTGAACTAAATAGCACATGTACACGTAACTAGCACAATCCCTAGTTTTTGTTGACGATGATGATGATTACGTACGACCAACGACCCGTGTATTGTATGAGAGACTCAAGTCAACTGCTGCGTGTATAATGCGTAAGCTTCTGCTCTATATGCTTCTATCCTCGAGTAAACACGAAAGAACGTTTTTATTCTCTACTAAGCTTGCTTATTGTTGTCATTATCGATATGATATGGAGCCCTTTTTCCTGCGTGCTACATTGTAAACAGCTTAAATACTGCATGTCATGTGAAATGTTACACAAGCACACATGCTACGTTAATATCCATTCCATTTTGGGAATCTAGGCCATTGTCGATGGGATTTTGACTTGACTTGAATTGACGTGGCTTGCCTGACTGACTGATTGACAAAAATATTTTTGTCAAATAAAAAATGAATTGGGATCAAAACGTACTGAACTACAAACAAAACACCTACTTTTACTTCAAAACTAGTATATATAGTAATGAGCTTTTATGGTGTGCTTGAATGGATATAATTTTTGGGGATTTAAAATTTTTGAATGAATTTTGTTAAGTTGAAAAAAAATCATCTGCTCAACGCTCGTTCATACTTTCAAATCTCTGCGGACATCCTTAGCTCTTGACTCTTGTCCCAGTACGATTATCATAATCAGTAGCAAAGATAATATAAAAATATACAAGGCATCATCACTGATTCCCCATCTACAATCTACGTCACTGTATATATAAGTAGTGTTGACTATGTGACTAGTGACTATTATTGCTACTGCGTGTGTTTTGTGTAGACTTTGTATTATAATAATTATTACGAATTTTTCATGCTCCACGAAGCATGCCATCTCTACACAATAAATCTGCCTGATATTTATCACCAACAACAATGAAACGGTTGGAATGAGTTTTATTTGGTATACCCAAACCTAAACCAATATACAAAATACATACATATTAAAATATACCAGGCCTAAAGATAGTAGAAATCTGAGAGGTTTGCTGCGGAGGAGGAAGTAGGATTTTATTAGTTATTTTCGATTTGGATCGGTGGGTAATTTTCTCGGTGGTGGTGGTGGATAGAGTCCCTGGAGAAATCTCGATGCTTTTCGCTTGAGAGATCTTCCTAATCCGTCGTCTGCATATGTACCATGTACACAATGCACAAAATACTAGCTTAAATACAATGGCAATATTGTATGGTTGTTTGTTACCCGAAAAGTCCAATTATAAAAAGGAAAAGTGGTGGTGCGGTGGTGGAACTAGTGGTTTTAAGAAAACGTGTTGTAAGATAAAAGTACTACCTACAAACCATATAGTAGATGAGGAACACACCACTACCGCAAAGAAGGTGAAAAAGGAAAAGGGTAAAAGTAAATAGGTAATTGTTTATGTTTTGTGGAAGCAATGCAGACAGGATAGAAAGTACAAAACAAGCAATAAAACTTACTTTAACGGCATACACGTTTGTTTCTAATGACTCACATTCACATTTACCAGCAAGAGGAAAAAGTAATATTATGTGTGTTTGTGAACTGTGTGGAGATCCGAAAAAATAATGAAATTGTAGTAATAAAGTCGACACACACGCATTTTATTAAAGGATGTAATGTAATGTCTATTGG
>JAQFXM010002273.1:0-25686 GCA_034693345.1 Entomobrya multifasciata
TTAAATAGAATTTTGGTTCCCTTTAATGTAACAAATTATTACAGAGTATCTAATTTAACCGTCTACAAGGGTTTATTAAGTTTTCATATTCTAACCTAACCACTTTCAACGCTTATCTACAACGTGTGTCGTATTACTCTCAGTTCTCTCCACTCCACGCCTCTGGCATATTAATTTCTCTCGGGTATTTGATCACTGAATTACCAAAAAGATGCTTAAAAAGCTGCATTCATTTTTGAACAAAGAAACCTACATTTCAGTATATAACTAAAGTTTGTGCTTCATTTTTATTGAAAATTACAAATTTGAAATTATCGGACGTTTTGTGGCACCCATCTTGTCTTTTGCTATTTTTTATCAGTTCGTTGATTCTTTAGAACCGAGTCGTTTTCCAGTAGTTTTTCGATATGAAATTCAGGGGATAATCAAATAAAATCCATCCCTAAATTGAACAGATTCCATCGAAATTAAATCACTGTCTACCTAATTGTACTCGTATGGCATGCTTTCTCTTTGTAAGAACACTTGAAAGTCCACAGACGTGTATCATGTGCCATACAACGTGTGCATGTGCATATAGTTTTGTATAAATAATCTATCTTTACACTTTATGTAATACTGGTACTATTTCAATTTGACCATGTACTTGTCTCCTCTCTCACGTGCCGTTTTTGGTGTCAAGTCTCGTTTGACCAGTGAAACCACATATCAAAATACATTCCCCTAAAAATATTCGCAGAATCAAAATCATTACAGAAAACATTTAGGAAGAATAGAATATAGTATAGTGTGGCATTTATAATTCATTTACATATGTAACTCAAATGACTAAAATGTTAGTGACTTGCTGTCACAATGTAGACTGTGAAATGTACCACAATACAATTAATCTAAATTTAAAAGTTTGTGTCAGGTTAGTCAGGTAATATGTGAACTTATTACGTACAGAGTTGATAGGCGCATGCACAAAACTTTTTTAACCTGATGACGGCCTACAGTTATAGACCAGACAAATTAGACAAACAAAATTCAAAGGTAAATCACAAAATAAACTCATTAAATGCCAGAGCATATATTAAAATCAGACAGAAATGTACACGATATAGTTTGTTCATTACCAGAAGTAAAGCAAGCTTTCACTTAGAACCAATGAGGGAATTTTAACATCATACAAAACTTTAACAGTCTCTTCCATTCCAGCTTCAATATTTACTTTCAATAAACATCATTTTAGTGGTAAGACAAACAATAAAACGAAATAAAAATAGACTTTCATCACAAATCAGACACAACAGTTCTAAATGTTTGTCTCAATAAACAAACGAAAAACAATGCAATATACCAGTTATATAAAGACAGATATATTAAGAGCTTTTAGCATATTTTGCAATTAGTCAAGTGTCAGCCAATGTGTCGGAACAAATGTTTGGACTTTCACCATCCCACCACAAAATGAATTCAGTTTTGTAAGCATTAGGTAAACTTACTAATGGACCACTGATTTACATGCTTATCCCAGAGTTACATAACATGATATGATGTGTGGGTAAAGTATCCTTTTAGTTGAGGTTTTTACTGTCTATATTTGGCATTAAATTTCCCTTTAGAGCTCATTGTGAAAACAATTCAACCCAGATGTGACATCATCAATTTAGATAGGAAACGGATTTTTTGCGATGATTGTCGACATGAATGACCTCGTATCAAAATTTTATATGCTGGGCTAACGTGAGTGCGATGTGGATCGATTTTACTCCCCAAAGACCTTTTTTTACTGTGTGTACTTCAATAGAACATAATTTTGCTGGTTATCATTTAATAGTTTATCCAATTTGAATTTTGAATACAAATATGTAAATTCGTTTTAAAGATAAATACAAGTGCATCGAAATATTTGCTAAGTATCTTAAGCATCTTATCATACCTTACATACTGACTGAATTCATGTATGTAGACATGAATATTTAAAAAAAAAAATCACTGATCAAAATCCTAGTTCACACTAAATTCAGTAGTTTGTGCTTCCCTCCCCCCGAGTCAGTTTTGTTGTGTGAAGTGTGTAGTACTTGGAAAATATTTGCGAACATTAGAAATACTAACCGTTTCCAGTTTAAGAGTAGTTTCTTCAAACACTTTTCTCAATGGGATTATTTTATATTCCACTTTCTTTTATGCATTTTAATTTGTTTTTCGCAATATTCTCACGTGTATGTCTCTCATGGGGGCGACGCCATGAATCTGCATGAACCAATTTAAAGTAAAGAAAGCACGTACAATAATAGTAAGATGTGAATGTACGATTTTGTAAACATTATGCATTCAGATCCCATTCTTCATATTCATAAGATCTTCACTTCATGCCTTGTACAGTTTTTCAGAAGTTCTCAAGATACTTATTTCACTAGAATGGTCCTGCTATCAAGTCATTGGTTGTTATAAACTTCATAATGAGAATGAGAAGTACACAGTAAACATTTTCATGGGACGTCCGGTATGACTGGAACAAAAACGTGCAGTGATTTAGTAATATCAGAATGTAAATATTTTTTCACTTCATACATCATTTCCTCTAAATTTTATAAACAGTGAAATGCTAAATGTCCATATATATAAATACATAAATAGTACTAAAATCATGCCAAAGTTTACTTACTTTACAAAGTTAACTTTTATAAAGATATTTACAGAGTCTGCAGTTTTCAAGCATGTACAAACATATTATTTGTTTAATATTATATTGTAGACAAATACAAAAATGATGTTACAAAAGAATGTTTTCTGGAATACATTTTCAACATTTAGAAAATTCAAAAATAAAAGAACCGGCACCCCATGAATAGTAACATGTCCATACCTATTAAATAATGATTTTTATTTTATTTAAAAAAGGAAGTTGAAAAAAGTAATTCTATGTACAAAAAATTGAAGTTAACATGTTGTTTAATTGTGTTTTTTTCTAGGAAAGAATGGATGAAGCTATGTTTGTATGACACAAAGCAGTAGGTAGGTACTAGCATAATATTTATTATGTGTGTTTTGAATACTTTGATCAAGCGTGAAGTTAACACCGACGGTTTTCAAAGAAAAAGATTTGATCATCATAGGATGTCTGAAAAAGATTACTGATTAGCCTTTGTTTGATATCAAAATCCGATTGTAAACAATCAGCAGTTCGCTGTATCAACGGGTGAAGCGACTGCTTAATAATATAACTAACTGAATTGTTAGTTTAAAAATAACATGCAAAATACATACGTATGTCAAATGTATAGGTTGTATTGTATAGTTTCGATTCTAAAATGTTGTTAACTGCAGATTCAATATATAAAGTAAATGATGTAGTCATGTTCCATGGCTTATTGTTAGTAAAAAGTCTAATTGGTTTTAATAACTACTGGTACTGAACAGCAAATATAAGATGGCGCTTGAAATGTGTAATTATGTTCATGAATTTGGTTTCACTAGATACTCTTACGAGTATAAATGAAATAGGTAGCAATCAACGAATTCACATCTAGTTTTAAAACAGCTTTCTAGAAAACTACGTCGTCATACTAAAAGGCAAAACTATTGACAAACGGTATCTGTACATTTAAATATTATAAATTACAGTAATTAAGGATTGGACCAGTGCAAAATATTATAATTTACTGTTATTCATCATAAATTCGTTTTCCGGCTTTAACACGCAAAAACATATGAAGCTGACGAAACACCAAATTTCATGTAGCTTTAAGTTCATTGCTGAAGTTACGAACAATGTATAATTGCTACGATGTGGTATGTTTAAGAACAATCTTGAATTATGTTATAAAACGATTCTCAATTTTGAATGGAATTTTCATACTTATATCCCAAATTCGAGTGAACAGCAGTAATAATGCGTCATAAGTCAAGCCAACATCATTATCGTACATGCAAAAAATTATACCAAATTTTGCGATGTAAATAAACGCAATCTTTCCTAGATGTTGTAACAGTCGCTTTTCTATTTTGAGAATAATGCGCTGTTACTGCCCATGGTTCGGAAATAATGTGAAGTTGGGAGAGCAAGATTTGAGTAAATTTGAAGTGTATTTATTATAACACGATAATTTCTCATAAATTGAAAAATATAAATTCACAATTATTGATAATTTAAATATATTTGAATCAGATAATTTTGTCTCAATAACTACACAATATGGGAAGACTGAAAGAGCCCATAATCTTGTAGTACCGAGTGGATCAAGTCCATATTCCAGATTAACTCCTCTTCTTCATGAGATGTGAGTTTGTTCACATCTCTCTCATTTTCGTCTCCATGAGGTGTGCATGTGGTTGGTGCAGAATAATTTTGGGGCGAGATGATAATATGTACACGAGGGGCTACAATGTGTTTGCTTTTGCTTTCATGTAGTTGGCTCCAGTTAAAACCTTTGTTTATCCAATGTAAGCACCACACTTGTTAACTTAAACAATGGCAGACTTCTAGTTTAAACCAACCTAAACTTCACCTCACCTGTTATATATTTCATGATTAATGGTTTGATAACATCAATATAAATGCAAATGTATAGAATTCTGAATGATTACACTTCATAAATGAAAACCAGAATAAAATATTAATGATCCAACCAACTTCACAAAAACCATTACCTGAACCAATACTTACGGCTATGACATTTGCACATTGTGTTTGTCAGAGCAAATCATTTTACCACTTTCATTCATTCAACACTACTTTTGCGTGTCAAGGATAAAACCATCAAAATTTTAAATCTTTTATAGCACTTTTTAAAGCATATTAGAAGATATTTATTTATAATTACGATTTATATTGTAGTATTACATATATAAAATCATTGTGTAAAGAAATGTATGTATGCATAAAACATGACCAAGAAAAGTAATCAGGCATCGTGGACCACGTTTTTTAGATTGTAGTGCGACTACCATTGCCTATTGCCTACAGGTTTTTCTAGTAATTTCAATTGGAGCTGGCATCTCATCTAGCTATAGCTTCGGTGTTAGATGAAAAAACATCTAGTTGATCTGAGGAGCAATGGAATTTGCATTTTGTCATATTATGTATGTAATTGTAATATAGGTTCATATAAACACTAATGTAATGCAAGCTACTCGTAGTTATAATATCGTAACATCGCATTTTCTATCGAAAAAAAACTTCCAGAAGCCAGAATTCACATCGCAAAAAATAGATAAGTTCTCTATTACTATGTTATATTTCCATACTCACAAACTGAATCTTACCCTCTGCATAAAAAGCTGTATATTTGTCAATGCTTTAGTGCGCAATAAAGGTATACATACTACATACCAACATTAATTCCGGTTAATATGAAAAGAATCTTAGGATTCTTTTGAGGATTCTTTTTCTTGATCTTTTAAGTGTGGCTTCAGTATTTTCGGCATGCAATTAAGGGCAGACTTTCATCAATTCAACAAACTGATTTGAAAGGCTGTTGTTCTGGAAGACATTTTATGCATCAGGTATACTAATATAAATTTGTTCCATCAAAAGATGCCAGAAAAATCCATATTATTACTGTTTGCGAAAAATACAAGCAAAAGTCGGATGTGGTCAACTTAGAACTTCATGGACTTCTGTTCATAAGAGAGGGGCTCTTGGTTGCCTCCTTTAAAGAACTCGTACTTTGTACCTACCCATCTGTATGATTTAATTTGTACACGAAAAAATACGACGATTTATGTGGTTCTTGAAGACCATCCTGTGAAGTGGGCTAAACTATTACGACATTAATTTACGTCTAATTTCTACTCGCATAGTTTAAAAATGGAAGTGCATGGGAGGCGTATGACTGACTTGACAGCTCGTAACGACAACACAAATACATATAATAAGTTTTAAAATTGCATCGCATAAACCTTTCCTTCATCATTCAAGGGATAATAGGGCCTAAACTCAGTTTTATGCGACAACAAATTATAGAACATGCTTTTCAGTCTTTCTTGAAAACAGATTTTTATGTCCTCAGACAACAGCAGGAATATTAAGTCGTAGTTAAATAGCAACCATACTTTATGTCACTACGTTTAATTTATGTACCTGCCGTGCAGAGCTAAAATACGTGGAAGCAATAAAAATATTAAATGTCTATTCAAGTCATTACATAACAGAGGATGACTTTGCATCAGCATCAGCATTGACAATGCAGATGATTTAAAGCAATCACTTCTGTTATAAAAGTCAAAGCATATAGTAGTGATTAATTCCTCCTCCAAACAGACACACCATAGCAACTAGCAACTGTTGTTGCTGGTGTATACGTTTTCTAAGTGGCCATGGTTTTTTTTGGTTATTTTTTTGTTAGGCGTCTGGGAAAAGTATATAGAATGGGTGGGTAAAGTAAGTAACTCGTGAAGAACGCGAGAAAAATGCAAAATTTGACTCAGACAATGAACAAAGCTTTTAACAACTTTTGAAGAAGTAGATTACGACTTTACTTCTATTGACTACACTACGAACAAACCCATTTAAGACCTGCCTTTCTACACTACGTGCATTATAGTTTGTGGATGTTTAGTGCAAAAAGAAAACTTCGCTTTTCAGACCATGAGTGAGTGTATCAAAAAGTTGAAAAAAAACTAGAAAGAAAATGTTCGAATTTTAGAGGAAGAAAATAAGAACTGGGAAAATTGCCTCGTTGGTAAAAAAAAATCTTCTCACGTTTGCTTATGTACACTTTTTTGGTAGTGACACTCCAATTTGTTATAGTTTTTTTTATTCTTTCTTCATAAAACCGATACTCCAGTGCCACTCAATTTAACAAGCTAAAGATGCTTAATGGTTGCTTTTAGGAGTCATGCTGGTTGTTCTATGTCGAAGAAAAACTATGAAGGTAAATTTAAAAGGAATCTTTGATTATGATTATGACTATTATATATGAGTTATCTTAAATGTTTTTTTTTTGTGTGATGCTACTCTGTTTTCGTGGATGAAAATGAAAGTTCTTCTACGAAACAATTACTTTACAAAAGAAAGACAATCAGTTAGTTTGCAACAAACTTGTTTTCATGTAAGAATTTACCTTCCTGTGCGCATAGAAAACCTACATCTTGGAATACAATTTAGAATGATGTGTAGTTAGTTTCATTTATTATTTTTCAAAGAAGCCAGTTTTACAATCAGTCGCATTGTGAGTGTAAAGTCATCTTGAATCGAAAACTCCAGCTTTCGAATTGTGTCTGTCAAGCTCAAGGTAATAAAATACAAGATCGAACGAATGGTCTTAACGAGTAGGAACCAGACTAGGTAGTGACAATAGAAGACTGAAAAAAATGCAGCGCTCAACAATTTTTTTTGAAGAGGATTACACATACGGCATATATGAAAAAGCGATGATATAATGTGAATGGGTAGGGTACAAAAAATACTTACTATTAACAAAGCTGTACTTGAAGATTTCTTTATATATTGCTGAGCGGATTGGCGAAAACCCCAACAAGCTGCGCATAATACATTTTATGTCTCAAAAAAGGCGATATAGAGAGTAGCGCTAGCAAGACGAAAACAATTGGAATTGAACTGACATGACATCTTTATAAAGTTGCTGACTTTACAGATACAGCTCAGCAATGTCAGCTAATGATACGAGGCTGAGGGTTGAAGTTGAGCTCATTAGCTTAGTTTGTATTTCTATAAAAGGATAAAAACTTGACTTTTCTAAATTGGAACAATTCCATTAACACAGGAGGTTATGTAAATCTAATCGTAAGTTAATTGACACTTGTTTCTAGATTTGACTAATATATGTCCTTTCTTATCTGGAAGCACTAAATTCCAGGCAGACAGACTTACCGATTTAAAACATAGTATTCGTCCAGCTTAATATAAAAAATCTATTAGAATGAACTTTTGTGTAGGGAGAGTGGAAATAAGTTTTAAGTGAATCCAAACAGTTCGGTTTGGTAGAATAGTAAGTCATGAATTCATTCATTCGCAATTCCGATGAACGAATGAGTAACAAGCAAGCGTCTGGTTTCAGGTACTTTTTGTGTCTTGTATCATTTAGTCAGTTTTGCTCTGCTCGCTGATCAGGTGCTTGTAGACGAGGAGAAATGTATACAATCGTATTTATAATGCAATAAGTGTATACGTAAGCAAAGAAGAAAGATGGCAATACTTCCACAAAACTAAACCGTTTCTATCTTTCAAAATTTCAAAAGGTTTCTGCACAGATGCAGCTCTTTGAAGACTTTGTAGGCAAGTGCAAGCTTTTGTGGTAAAGTAGCTACTAGTTAAATTGAAAGGGGTAGTAGTAGTAGCATCAAGAAAATGTGTTTTTCAATTATCAATGGTATTTTTTGTTCGGATGAAGTTTGCACGCCTCAATACCTTCATAAAAAACCTGTGTGAGACGACGACGATACACTAACAAGATCAGATAAAGCTGCAACAGTGATAAAGGAATGGAAAAAATGTAAATTACTATTACACATATTTGCTGCACTGTGCTCTTTATGACGGTAGTTTATTACATGAACGGTGTAAATGACACCGAATCGTTATATAACACTGCATGACATCAGTAAAAATATTTTTGGGGCAACGTAAGAAATGCATATAAACCTGTTCCATTCCGTGTCAGCAGTCAGCATCATAATAGACAACATACATAATAAGTAATTCAACCCCACAAAAATAATGGTCACTTATGAAATCCCGTATTTAATGTCTATTTACGTAAGAATCTAATACCTTCACATTAAATTACGACACTACACTGGAAGGCTGGATCAATAAAACCCACACATAGCATTAGAAATTCTTAGAAGAAACTTGAGACCATAACATTGTGTAATGTACAAAATACCCTCATTGTGACGAGATTAGTAATGACTCTGAAAATAAAAGGACAAAGGACAACACATCATACATTTTGATTGCCACTTTGTAGATATTTTATACAAACAGAGCAGAGTTGAGCTAAGACGTGTCTTTTTCCCTTTACAAATTCAACTTTATACCTTATAAGTCAATGAACGGCAATAATAAAATGGCAAAGCACTTTTGCACACGAGGATCATCAAAACGATCTTTATGATGGAAATGACATGTTTAAATAAAACCAAGGAGGGAAGGATTATTTGCGAATGGTAATGAGAAAGGGAAAGATTCATGGATGGCCGCAATGAAAGTCTAATTCATATACTTTTCATACCACTACCATCATATCGCTTAAAGCGCCACCAAACCACCACCATGAAAAATTCCCCACATCATTATTATCATTATCAAGATCATTGTCTTCACCACGTCTCCCCTTTCATTTTCTTGGAAGGAGAGAAGCAAAAAAATGAATGCGAATCAGTAACACAAACTTAGTCATTTGGAATTTTTGCGGAGTATTTTCCTTTTAAACTTGAGTGGTTTATTGTTATGCTCTTTCCCTATCTTGTCTCCTCTTTCTCAATGCCATTGTCTTCATAACAAGCCAAAGTCACAAAAATATCATGGATATATATTTATAAAGCTGGTTTTATACAAATGTCCTTGTGCTCCTCCATCAGGAAATACGCTACTACTGGATTTTTCAGCAGTGGTCGCATTAATACAAGCCTCTTTATCCATCAAACTCTATATTACATTATCCACATCCAAGCCGCAGCCACAACAGCGGTACTGAATCTAAATGGGATGCAAAAAGAGGTGCAGTCTTTGAAAACAAAGAGCATCACATCACACCAACAACAAAGTTTTTTTTCCTTCCTTTTAAATTGGATACACTCTCGTAGTAGATATGTGTGGAAACAAAAGGAAAATCCTAACTTTTTATTTAGAACTCTTCTCGTCTTTCCATCTATCTATCTATAGAATGCCAAATAAAATAGTAAACGAACATACGATTATATCATCAAAATGAACTAACTTCTTTTGCAAGGCTAGTGCAAAATCATGTACAAAACACAAGAGCACTCTTATTTTTTTCTCTGTCGTAATGTTCTGATCTGATGTTTTGGATGTTTGTTGGCTTTTACCGAATATATAGCGTTTTACTTCATTTCTTTATATGCATTGAAACCACTGCTGGATTTCATGAAATGCTTACTTACACATTTCCTTCTTTTTTACTACTTCTCTTACAACTTCTCTCTGTGATACAACTGCAGCCATACTCATCATCATCCTCGCAGACTGCTGTCTCTCTGCCTGTGTGTTTTTCTATGAGATCACTACCACCATCATGATCATGACCATCATCAGAATCACCAGCATTCAGCATCGCTCTTGCAAAAATTTATAGTGTGGCTCTTGCTTTGCTGGTGATTTTATGCTGTGACTGTGTATAAGGGCATGAGAGATTTGAGTCTACTCGGCATTACTCCAGCAGCTCCAGTCCAAGTAACATCAACCGCACACACGCGTCTTTTTTATTCCTTTGTCCAGGCCAACGCTGTGCTGGCAGACACATCAAACTTGACGGTACCATTTTTACCACGTTTTTTTCCGCATGCATTATTAACAACGATAGCATTAGTAGTTGAGCTTGGTGTAATCATCTTAGGCGAAAAAAACATTGCTCTTTTTCAAGCAGGTTTTTTTTGTTTGCGTTTTGCTTCATTTTCTCTTTTTGCTCTGATCTCAATTCTCTCTCTGTATTCAGGTGACAGAGTGGAAGAAGGAAAAATAAAAATTCATGCTGGTTCTCTTTTCGGTTTTTCGGTATAGTGTGTTTTAGCCCTGAAGCTTCTCTCATGCATTTTATTTTTGAAGAAGTGGTCTACACATCTCCGTTGTGGAAATTCATGAGAGAAGAATAAGGAGGATTTCGTGTGGCAAATGGACTCGGGAAAAAGGTTTCACTTTACATACAAATATATTAGAAAACATTAGAGAACATTCAAATCAGAGATAAATATGGGATACACAAAGCTTTTACCTGCCAAGAATAAAAAAAGAATATCTAGTCTCTTTTTTAAGCGAGCTCTCTCTCAACCTTGCCTGAAGTAAAGAGGATATTCCAAAAAAAATAAAGGGCCATGGTCGAGTCGAGCTTATTTAAATACAATAGATTTGCAAAATGTAGCTTTCATATCCTTTTTTACAATATGTGTTGTATAAGAAAATGATAAATGTAACAATGCAATAATAACATTCTGCATTCAATTTATTGAATCGATAAAAAGAAACTTTTAAAGGCTAAAATAGGAAAAAAAGGAATAAAGTTTGGTAACAAAATGAAGTTGTATGCAAGCTTTTTAAAAGCATCTAAAAGCAAATACAAAAGAGCATTTGCAATTTTTTCATTACACTTAAAGCTTTCTAAAGGAATAAATGCATATATTTAAGTCGTCCATTTTAAGAACATTTTGTGCTTTCATTTATTTTACAGATCGAGGATTTCAGGACAAAAAGATGGCTGATCACTCTGTCCATGAAAAAGTTTACATAAAATAAATAGTGTTCGAAAAATACATTTTTGACTTGCGAAAGTGACTTGTACTTGTCGTTCTCATTTTGACTGATTTTTTTGTGGTGACAATATACTACAAAACTAGCTGCATTCATAAACTATGCTGCACCGATAACCTCGAGGAGACAAACACGTGTGCTTCAAGTGCATCACTTCTGCAGACTTTCGTCACGCTAAAAAATTTAATGTACTTTCAACAAGCTGTATAAGGAAGTACAAATAAGTTATGTATTAAGACTGTTTTTATGAATGTCATATCGCAACCCTTTTCAAAAGTCAGCAATCCGTGTCATTGTCATCGAATAATAGACATAGTTCCGTCAGAAAGGAATATAAACATCTCTTTTCTTCATAATATCTTATTAGTATTTGGATGTGCTTGCAAAAAATATAGCCGACTGCTGTGAAGTTCCCGTCGTTATCGTCCTTGGAGTGGTACGTGAATGGGAATACGTGAGACTATGTTCTTTTATTGTAGTATTATCAACTTCGACAGTAACACAGCTTCACATTATCATTCTATTCAGTAAACTGTTAAAATACAAGTATTTCTCATCTGTGACATGGCGGCAGCAGAAGCGGTGTGATCAGTTAAGTACCTCACACAAAATATGATCCGTTTCTTTTTCGTATGCAAGTGAATGTGTAATCGCAATGATGACGATAAAGATGTTTTGTTGCTAGTTTGTAACTTGGTTTCTTTGAACAAAAAAAAACTGCCAAAAAATAGTGAAGAATTCCTTCATGTATGGTGAATCTACGTTATAGCTAAAAACACTCACACGGAGACTCTGGCTTCTGTTTTGGCTCTTATACATTTTTTCTTTCAAAAAAGAAGAGGAGAAGAGAAAGAGATAAACACCTAGAAAGAGTGGAAGGGGAATAAAAAAAGAGAAAAAAGTGTGTTGTCGCACTTGTCAAAGAGGAAAAATATTTTCGGGAAGAATAAAGGACGGATAAAAAGAGCACATTATAAAAGTGTTCTTCGCTACTTTGTATGAAAAGAAAGTAGACGTGAAAAAGAAGTTTTTGTTCCTTCCGGACTAACTTTTTTAAATATATTTTTGTGTTATTTTGTCGTTTCCTTCACACACACCTCTTTGTCTACCTCTTTGCATTCATTCTTTTCATCTCGCTCTCTGTTTTCTCTTTTGGAATCGGCTCGGCTCTCTTCAACAACAGCTGGAAAAAAGACAAATGTATACGTAAAAAATGTAAGTACAAAAAAAAATTTCTCTTCGATTTCATTGCTCTTCAAAGTTGTTTTGTATCTAGAGAGTGTATTCATGTATATGAAAAGGATTGGCAAGGGATATAAAAAAACGGGACCATCTACATACCTAGTTAAGAGGGTGTTATAAAAACTTCAGTAATTTTTTTCATATACGAGGAAAATGAAGTGAGGATTATACACCAACGTGCAGACTTACACAGACACACAACTTTAGTTGCATGCATAAGTTCTACTTATTCATAAGTTTTTTGGAATGGACTTTTCGTTTAGAAATCAATATTTAAATAGAGACACGACACCGCGTGTATTTATGTATGCTTCCATCCCTTCTTCACTTGATATAATTTTTTATCAAGGAAATTGCAAAATTCTGATGAAGTTTGGTGTTCAAGGAAAATGGCAAATGCAAAAAAAATCGTTTTTTTCATTCCATAATCATTTCCATTCCATACAGCTTAGCGAGGAAAAATCATGCACTACCTGCCTGATAGAACCAAGGGAAGAATAGCTGCCACAGACGTGACACATAATGAGCAGCTTAGTCTAAAATTAATGCAAACACCAACACCTACACACAATATGAGATTCTATCTCGTAAGCTTTTACATAACCTGGCATGCATGGCAGCATCCGCGAGAAGTTTTTACATTTTTTAATGTTCTTTCGTCCTCAAGCAGTCATTTCCTAATAGGTATCATTGAATGTCATGCAAAATTTCATATTTTATTTTAAATTTTTCCCAATAGTTGGACTTAAAAACGACTTAAGGTACGGTGGTGCAAACTAGCTTTCACCTTTAATTTTCATACAACATATGATGTTCTTTTAAACTGTCAATAATCAAAGTGTTGGCATAACAATCGAAACATTGAAACATGTAGCATTAAAATACGAAACTACCCTAACACAAGCTTTTTTGACTTGGGTTTTGTCAGTGGTTGGTTACTGGTTAGTTACCCCTAAAATATCATCAGCAGTCATAAAAACCGAATCCGTGTTAGCGGCCCTTCACTACACTGGAAGAGTTACAATAAATGGGAAAGTGTTTATCATATCATATGTATCATGTTTCATAAAGCCTTAAAAATATAAAAAAGAACCAAGAGCTTTCCCATTCTCGATGCCATATTTCAAGTATGACAACAGAATTTTTGCAGCATAATTTAATATTTGAAAACGAATCTTGAAATACAGGCTTTGGTTATAAGGATTTGGAGTTGAATTCACTAGAATTTCATTTATGGTGCGTAAGTAATTGAGCCCAACCATCGAAAAGATATTTAATTTTCAGGTAGCTCTGCATTCGACAACTTGGTCAACTTTAGTTCAAATAAAAGTGGTATTTCGAAAACAATTAATTGATATAATTGATTTAATACATCATGCAAATCTTTAACTAAGAAAATAATACTAAATATTTGCAAGTATAGCATGGAAAATGTATTGAAACTAAGAGGGCATAACATTTTTGGGTACAAACACGAAGAGTACCTGAAGAACTGAAGAGAGCATGAAAATTCATATGATGCTATATATTTTGTACATATAATACTTCTAGCAAGAAGTTTTATGTTATACAGAGTGCTGGTAAGAGTGGTAAGTCTTCAGTGATATGGGTAGAAGTAGTATTATGTTGGTAGCGGTAGCCATGCTGCAAGTCTACCTATCAAATATCAGTGTCACTAAAATTCTGTCCATTTACTACATTTCACTTTGGCATTTGTTATCTTTACATTTTATCTCTTTCATGGCTGGCACCATGAAGCCTGCTCTTTTTTTCTCCAACTTTTCGTGCTTCCTCTGATTCATTTAGAGCAACATATGTATTGACTTGAAGGATTTTAGCATGTTGATGTTGAAAGTTACATAACCATACATATATAACGACGTAGTTTTTTGCAGTGATACAAACATGCTGGAAAAACCCAACCCGTAGACAATTTTGCTGTAATGAGCGAATCTCCCTGCATTTTATGTGCAGACAGGCACATACTCACACACATATGTATTTATTGCAGGAAGAGTCAGTGATTTATTTTTTTCTAGATTTATCTCAAAGGAATGGTAAAATTTATGGTCTTTTACTAGTTACAATTACGACAAGGCATATAAGGCCCTTTTTACTTGCCCTCAGATTTGAATTGGTGTAAAAAGATGTAACTTGCGGAAGAGTAAGTGGGTTGCCTCGACGCGTCATCACCACTACGCCTCCCCGTCGTACACTGACACTGACGCTACTTTCTTCTTTGTAATGAAACCGTATAGTTTTGATATTGTAGTCTAGAAAAAAAGGTGATCTGATGTGACCTTATGAAATATCCGCCTATCTCTTGTGTAATGGTCTACCGCAACATATAAGTTACATAAGGAGAAAGGGGCTTTTCCCTTTTTGGCTCTATGACTATTTTATTTTCGACTGTTTGAATTTTATGTACTCCAAAGTGTGCCCCCTCCTGTTCAAAAGATTTTCTTGAAAAGATAAAATGCTTGGATGCACTGGAAAAGCAAGTGTCCATGAAAAGATTTAAAAGGATCTGGTTAAGACTAGCAATTTCTCTTCGCCACTTCTTGATCGTTTTCAACTTCCTGTTTCCAGATATACGTTTTTGGGGCTACTGTATACAGTCTCAAAAGCATACCCGCATTGACAAGTGGTTTATAGTAATAATAATATCAAAGAGGTAGAGAATAACATAAAACGAAGAAAAAAATAATAAGGAAAAATAAAATAGTTTTTCTTATTTCTTCAGTAGCACCAGTAGATTTTTATTCTACAAAAATAAAAATCGAATAGTTGTAGAAAAGTTTACAGGGGAAATAAGACGAGTTCATAACTGACAACAATCTAAATTGGATCAGGAGGTTGTTGAACACTGTGTGTGTGTGGAATATTATGTTTCACTCATTGAAAATAATATTATTAAAGATCATGCCTTTGATCCGTAGGATAGATGATGGCGAAATTCAAGACACTCTGGAGAAAAAAAGAAAAAAGGGAGTAATTCAATAAACTAGGAAGCTATATATGAATATGAAGGAGTTCTTTTTTTGTGTTGCTTGCAACTATACACCGAGTCTATTGACTACAACAATGTATTAGTCTAGTGGTACTCTTCACAAATAAAAAATGTTGTTACACTATTCATTCATACATACATGTGACTATGACGCATGCATTCGCAATCTGTACATTCATGTATTTCCATAGAATCAAAATTTCATTCATTTTTATATGAAAGTCAGTTGGAATCCACACAGCTTGTAACAGAATGCAAAAATGGTATTTATTAAGTTTTCAAACATCTAAAAAAAGCGAAAGGGGTTAAGTACATTTCCATAACATCAACAATATGCCGATAGGATTTCATAAATCCACTCTTCATTTCCTGTTTCTTTTTCAGTACAGTTATCTCTTTTCATTCACTGACTGACTGTGAGTTGAGTGAGCTGCTTGCTGAGCTTCATATAACTGGAAAAATACACAAAACAACCTATTTTTCTCGTGAACGATTGAGATATGTATGCTGACGTTTTGCAATAATTTTTACTTTCTCCTATTTTAATACCCTTGGGCATATATGCTTGCTAAGGTTGATTTATTTCAACGGAATTAAGTGCTTGAAGCAGAGTATAATAATATGTGCAAAGTTATAAGCCCGATTTTTATTTTGTTGCTACGTAAACCTGCATGTGTACACACTCATCATGTCATGCCATCATTTTCAAATAAGAACACGAGCTAAGTTGGGTTGGAATAAAAATATAAGTCAAACGTTTCATGAATGGCAACAACATGAATGTTTGTATTTGTATCCTTTTATAAAGGATTTTATCTTCACAATTCACATTTTTGAATCAAAATGCCAAGTAACGTCAGTAGCCTTGATGATGCTTAGTCCCTGTTGAGTTTGACGACGACGTGGTCCTGCCTCCCTGTGTTTTGCTGCATGCGGGGGTACACAAGCCAAACGAAAGTGCTTTCTCTCTAGTAGATTCGTAGTATTACACAATCTTCTACCAAGAATTACAAAATTACAATTCAGTGTGCAATGACATGTTCCTATGAATGAGTATTTGAAAAAATAAATTCTCAGTCAGCAGCACCACTACCACCTTTCCGTATTTTATTTTATTCATATTACTTCTGACAGTTCTGTTTAGTAAATTATATGCATTATTCAAGTGAATATTCAAGCATGCATAAATATATTTATGACTGAGAAAAAATTATCATTTATTTTGTAATGTCTTATGCATGGCTTAATAAGCTCTTCTTCAAACGTTCCCATTTTACCCCATCATGTCCCCTTTCCCATGATAAGATGAAACCATTGCAAAAGAAAATCTACAATTGCAATTTCGTCCCGGAAAATTTCAAAGACTATAGCTCATTTTTTTGCAAAAGGTGAAGCAAGAAATAGTTATGACGAGAATGATATATGTGTAGTGTAATTGTCAATCGTGAATATATACATTTCAGGTAGGTGGGAAACTCAAAGGGTACTATTGAAACTCTCGAGCATTTTTATTATTCAGCATTCTTACGGTTTTTAGCTCAAATTGTGGAAGAAATTATTTCCATCCTATGCTTGTGCTTATTTAAAAAATAGCATTGTTGATTGTTGGTGCTTAAATGAGATATTTATGGGTAGTTCAGTACTAACGGAAGTTCTTCCCTTTCCCAATTTTTACTTAAACTTTACAGAATAGCACGAATTTGCGATGTATGATTGTGATTGTAGTCGTTACGGCCAATTACTGTCTACGTAAAATCTATGCATAAATAAAATAGTATTTATGCCTACCAAGTATTTATCAAGTTGTCGTTTTTGCTAAAGCAAGCAACATTAGATCTGTCATGCATGATCTTTTGACACTTATTGCGATTTTACATACTGTGAAGCGTTTAGAATTCTACTAAGCATGCAATTTAATGTTAAAGTCAACAACGAAGAAATATAAATTAGATTGTGATTGCCTCATCATCACATGAATCTGTACCCAAAAAAACATAGACAACCTTTACTAGTGTAGTAACATTATATAATTGCACATGGAAGTAATTTGTTTTCAGGAAGTCGTCCAAAGAAATACGACATGTTTGAAGAACATTAGGAGAGACCAAAAAGAACAAGAGTTTACAGAAGAATAAACGTATGGAAGAAAAAGCACGAAAGTGGAAGTGAAAAATAGAAAAGTTTGATTTGTTCGTGTGCACTTGTTATACAAGTGAAAGTCCAATATAAAGCCAATAAAACTCGTATAAGTCAATAAAGCATGTAGCTTTTCTCTCCCTCAAGTTTGTTGCAAGTTTACTTACTGCCACTGTTGAAAAGTCCATCACCATGAAATGAACATTAGTACATACTAGATTACTTCCGGCAGTACCCTCAGTCTGCTCAGCACGATTTTCAACCACAGCAGTACAAAATGCAGTAGCCTTGTGTGTATAATTCATGTTTCATGTTAAAAATATATCATGTATGGTCACGCTTAAACCAAGTTCAAAGTTGGAATAATACCCTGTACCTCAAAAGTTCACCGTTTACCTTCAATACAATGTAAATAATAAGTGTCACTTGCTAACAGTTCCATACTTGTGTCTTTTATGTTGCCGTAATTGTTATCGGATTGAAGGAAAGTTGAACGAAGAATAAATATATATGACACGCCTTATATTGACACGACATAAAACTTGAAAAGAAAATGAAAATACTTTCATTTCCTCTCCTATTTCCTATTTTTTTCTGGCATCCGTTTACAGCTTTTCACTAGAGATTTTCTTTCTAAAAGTGTTATGTAAACTATTCTTGTCTGTGTAGAGAGACTTTTGAAGTCAATCCACTGCGTGCGAGTTTATACATGAGTATGAGTACAGTTATTTGTTTTGACTGGAAGACATGGCATGTCATTTTTAATGTAATAAAATGTCATATTGACTGACTGTCTATGACAGGAATATATTTGGATAATAGTGACAATTGTTAACGTCAACATAATAAAGTATGCTTTTAAGCTGACAGTGATATGCATGCATAAGTATTTTGATTGTCGTCATAATCGTAATCGTTAGGGAAGTCACTTGCATTCAATCGGATAAAGTAAAAATGGTAATGTGACCCACTCCATAAAAAACGAAAGGGGCTAACTCTGTACGTGACAACATTGTATACTTTCACCAACACCAAACACTATTGCATCACTCTGCAGTAGTTGCAATTTTCGACGTAGTACAACCCCTTGTTTCATCACTTAAAATAACTTGCAAAAATCTGATATTACCCTTGTTATCACCTTGTTACCATTATAAAGATATATTGTTTTCCAGTATTTCCCCCAAAAACAATTTGACTAATACATATTTACTGCAAATGTAACGATAATACGCTAAAATTCATTATTTATAAAGGTCAATAGCGTCTCCCTCATTTACATCAATTTTATTAGCCCAATATTGCTTGAAGTAACTCTTATATAGACGGTTAATGTATATTTACATATATACATTTATCACAAGAAAGAAAGTGGAAAAAAGACACTGACAAAGTAGGGAAAGTGACATCTGGAAAATGTTTATAACTTATCACTCCCTCACAAGGAGTGTGAGCTTCTTTTTCATAGTATTCATTTCCTAGTTAGTAGACGGTATAGGCACCCAGTATACCTATTCATGCAATGTGGTTGTTGTTTTTTCATTTATTTGTAGATGACAAATACTCACCACGGGGTGTATATATATTTCATGCAACGTAAAAAATGTTGTCTGAATAAAGAGAAAGCAGTTTCTACGCAATGTTTCTTTTTTCGGTTGTGTAGCTCAAAGCTAAGCAATTGGTACATAAGAGAGGACTGCTTCTGTTTAAACACCTTGTACAACGTAAATATTATTTTGTGATCTATTAAGAAAAAGGTTTAGCTGTCACAAGGAATATATCTACTGACCGTATGAGCAAAGAAAACAACACGTTTACAATACAATTCATCATAATATATTAGTACGATGAACACATCAAGTGAAAAAGACAGCTGCTGTAGCATAAAATGTTTGGATAAATATACCCAAATTTATGTACTTTCACGTGCAGAGGATCATATACACTCACAGGTCTCTCAGAGTTCGATTCGAGAGAGAAAATACCTCAAATGAAATGGAAATCAACAACAAAGGAGTCAAATGGTAAAAGTCGGCGAGCTACTTTTTCTCTTAACAAATAACTACCAAACTTAGCAAAACAACAGAATTCCATCATGATTTCCTTCTAAATATTATGCTTTCCCGTAAAGGCTATAATGTATATGTAAAGAATATCACATAAGTGTGATGAAATCTAACAATATTAGAGTGATTGGATGAAAAAGTAAAAGAAAGGAAGTGAAGAAATGATATAGATTCGATGACAGCTCACAAGAATAAAATAGGCCAAGATATTTTGGATCTTTAACAAATAAGGTAACTTTCTAGATGAAAGAGAAAAGGTCACTATCACTATATACTTGTCTTATATATTAAAGTCATGAGCGCTCACGCTCACACACAGGGACTTATTTATGCTGATGCTTATTTTTTGCATCTGTCAAGCAGTCTTCGTGTTGTATTCCTTAGTTAGCTGATAGCTGGTCTTTTATAACATTTTTATCTTTCCGATCGAAAACTTTCGTTTCGCCCACTCGCTTTCAGAATACGTAAATCATTATTTTTACATTAGACTGACTAAAGCTTTTTCCGTAAAAAACAGACACTCTTTCTGTTTGATTTTTTTTTCTCGCAAAACTAACTTTATCATCATATCGACGAGGTATTATATAAATTTATCTATAAGTAAGATTATATACCCATGACGCGCATCTTGTATGCATAAAAACTCGTTTGCATTGTTCGTCTGCAGTTTACAAATTGTTTCATTTTAATTTTCGCTATTTAGGTCACTACACTTACTTGTTTAGATTTTTAATAGGAAGCAGTACATTCTTTTAAGCAAGCCTAACTTTCTAGATAAGTGAAAGTAAAATGTGAATTTTCCCCTATGCATCAACAAGACCAGATGTGCTCAAAAGTACAACAAGTGACTACATAACACAAAGGTCATAATTTACACATCCCAAATAATTACATGCATACATATTACATGCAAAAAATATTAAAATACATGTAATTACTAAATAACAACCTTGATGAGGGAAAAATTGCAATCAACCGTGGAGTCAAAAAGAGCAATTATATTATACTATATAGTGTATACACACTGTTTAGTTAAAATTCTTTAAAGGTTTCGCAGGAAGTGTGTAGATTCATTAATTTCAATTAAAGTATGCATGGTTTCTATCTATACTCTATACTCAAAACATTTATTATTAGAGCCCGGGAATAATTTTATTAAACTTTTAATATCAGCAGCTATAAATTAAACTTTTTGAAATTATAATAGATATATAGTATACACAAATGTTCATCAATATTTTGGTTAGTTGTTCGAATCTAATTGTAATCAAAATCATATAGTGTAGAAGTTTTCGGAGAATATGTGCTAAACAGTCAGGCTTATTTCTCATTCTTTGGGTGTCTGCATGAATATATGTAACAGGATATTTTAAGGAGCGCCCGAAAGTAAGAAAAACATTAATATATTATACAACACAAGATGTTGCACACAACTTTTCTGAATAAAATATTGTAATACTTTCTGGCATTTTCTGAGCTAACTTTTTAATATACGTATTGATGTATGATGTAATGTAATATGCGTGTATGAATGCAAAATTAAGCACTAGAAAGTCAGAACACCAAGGCACCAATGCACATTTCCATGCTATTTTGATATACTGCTATACAACTAAGAAAGTCTGAAGAGTGACTCTTTAATGAAATAAGTAAAATTCTCTCTTTGGTCTCACATTCAAAGATTAAATCAACATTTACATTTCATTTTACGTGATATATCATACAAAGAAAGCAAACAGTAAGCTACAATATAAAACACAATATGGGATCTACGCAGTTTTCTCACAAAAAACTTACTACAAAAGTATTTCTGAATATATTTGACTTCTTGTCTTTTGTTTCTTGGAATTCTTTCTTTCTCTCTGTAGTTGTTCTTCAACAACTACAAGACAGATATGTCTTGATATCTCTTTTTAGTGAAAAAGTTCTAACTATAGCCTCTTTCGAGAGGTGCCAATCAAAATGCGAGAGCATTCGTACATGAATATAATCAAAGTACTAAAATAATTCGAATCTTTAAGGCACAACAAGACTGCTTAGAGTAGTTTTGTATTGTTCAAATCACAAAACACAAAATAAACTAGCACAAAACTATTTCATGATTTCCAAAAATTATCTTTTGTCATTCATGTCATTGTTAGAATTCTGGAACAACATCTATTGAGTAATTTTTTCAATATAATTATTATTATATGTGTTGCAATACTTCAGCTTAAAATTTACCCACACAGTATAACAATGGGTCTAGAAGAAAAAAAATTGATTTATTATGTATATTACTGTGAAACGCTAATAAAAATATGTATGCTTTTTATATAGCCCGGAGCTAATGTGGGAAGTATTTTAGAACTTTTGATGGATGCTTTTTCGATTTAGAAAGTTTAGAATTTTAGAATGAGAAATATCATTTACAAGTATTAGAATAGAAAATATTCTTATTTGTGAATTACTTTGTGTAGGAGCAATGAAAGAATTTCCAGTTTCCAATTAATTACAAGGGTTTGAAGTTAGAAATCACGTCCCCAGGAATAAAAATTTGCGTTTCGATTTTATTCATTCAATGTAGAAAGATTATTTTATACTTTGTTATTAATACGAATTTTTGTCAAAATTGACTGTATTAAAAAGCGATTCTTTTGACAACAACTCATTACTATTTCTGACGTCATCAGATTGAGTATATGTTGTAATTTCAAGATTTTAGTCGATCAAAGACCTGTACGTTTCTCAGGAAACATTTCAATTTGTCGGTGTACAAATAATTTATCCACAAACCCATATGTATATAAGTAACAATTAAATACTATTGATTTCGTGCGTTACGTCTTCGTTGAAAATGTTCATGTTCACGATCGCGTGCTCAACTTTTCACTTTGTAATTAGTTGGCGTTGGCAACCTCGCTTGACCTTATTTCAACAGTGGTGTGGTTTTGTCATTTGAGATTTCTTTGTTGGATTTAATAACCAGTTTCCTCCGGTAATCGAAACCATAATAATGATAAGGTTGTTTCTTTGTCTCCTCATAGACATAACTTGTGTGAATGATAGAGCCTTTCTCTGGCCTTTTACATTTCCCATTGAATTCAAGCTTATGCTATTTTTCTTTCTGCTTTTTTAAAATTATTGGAGATTCGTTAATAAATAATATATAATTATTGAACTTCAAAATGTTTTCTTAGTCCTTGATAGCTTTCTGCATTTTAATGAAGGTTACAGTAATACTTACTGTGAACAACTGCATGATGATAATTATTTATGCAAAATAAGTGCAGTCTTCGAACCCTTGATTTAGTGACGCAAAACCCTCAAATGTTTTTGATATTGTGCAATGACGGATTTTGACTTAGTGATTGGTTAACCTTTCGGTGCTACCTAAAAAATCACTACGTTTCCCCCATACGGTGTTGATGCAATATATTTATTTTGTTTGATATACTTTTCTGTGACTTTTCGACTTACGTTTAAGATTACATAACTAACCAAAAGTGACTTTTTTGTTTGATTCATAAACCAACCCATCGCAACATATCATATATGTTTTTAAATGACATATGAATGGCCTACTACGTATACCACATTCACATCAAAGATTTCCATATATTTTTTACTTTACCAAGTCTAAGCTGAATAGCAAAAAATTGACGATACGTTTGTTCAGAGAGTAGAGTAATGTCATATTTTAGTACGAAAGCGGAAACTATTTTTGCTTGCGTTGCGTTGATGATGGTGATACAGTTTGGTCTTAGAATACTTATAAGATAATGTATGTACATTATTATGCTACGTCCTTCATCGCGTATTACATTATGGCATATTTTTCTTTCCAATTCAAAAAGCACGTTAAAAATGGCTCTTATGTTACATTTATTTTTCTGGCGATTACTACACTTACTGATATACCGCTGGCGATGACGGCTCCAAACCGCTAATGGAGACATATTCCTAGCTCATTGAGAAAATATTGCATGATATTTCCCTTCTATTTTTTCGCTGCTTTCTCACTTTCTCTCTCATGGCGTTCTTTCTGGATCACTTCTTGCCAACATGATATGTACTTAGTTTACCAGAGTGTAGAAAGAAGAGAAGGATGACAGTGAGAAATATAAGAAAGCGGAACAAATAGACAGTCAGTGAAAAACGGCTATTATAGTGCATTATACTTTATGCTAGCTCATCATCGCTGTTTCTGCAAACAAGTCTGTAATCATTTCTTTTCTTGGGTTACATTATAATATATGTGAAACAGCTTTCCTTAAAAACATTTAAGGTACTACGGTGTAGTATGTTAAATTGTATGGTTCCATGCCGAGATTTGCAACCCGACAAAGCTATAAAAATGATTATGATGACTTGAACTATATACTGCACACTTTAGTTTATTAGTTTGCAAAGTGTTCCATAATTTTATTTATGTCCCGTGCAACTTTGTGCATGGGATAACTTTAAACTGTCAGTTATTTGCCAATATATTGCATGGTTACAGGCTATATAAGATCCTTCAATGCTTTCCTTGATCGTGATTTCGTGATATATGGTGTGGTAATATTCCACTGTAGTGTGCTGTCGCATGCATTTTATATGCCTGAAAAAATTGTTAAACCCTGAATTATGCACGTAGCTCAAACCATTGGAAAATGCATAAAAACCAACATACGACATAACGAGATAACTAGAAATAAAATACAAACATTTATGTTCAACCATAATCCAATCATCCATTTATATCCCCTTCCAAAAATAACCTATCATTAGCATATTATTATTATATTTCCCATGAAACACCCTATTTATGTCAATAATGTTTCGGGTTTAAAATCCAGGAATCTATTAATAACAGAATCAATGAATTTTGCAGTCTATTTATGGAAACCTCAATGCCCCAATTAATTTCAGTTAATTCTGTTTTTCAGATAACTGTTGCCATTTTGCCATAACATACAGACAAACAACGATATTATTTTCCTTTACAGCTAATCTATGTGATATACTGTATAAAAGCTAATTTGAGAGTTACACAGAATCTCTAAGCATATCAGTGCTAATTTATTCTTAGTAAATCTGGCATATCACAGTCTTAAATTAAAGCAACAAATAACTTTAAACAGTTGAAGCTTTCCCTTCCCATACATTTACTCGATGAAACTAGACACCAAAGTGATAAACGAGTTTTGTATAGTATGTATAACAAGTTATTAAACAAGTATGCTGTGTGTATACATTTTACGGAAATAAAAGTGTTAAAAATGTACGATGGATCAGCTTTTGTGTTTCGGCCAGATATACTGAATTTTTCTTCTTCTCATTATGGAAATCACTTGGGTGGTTTCTGTCCTATTTGTCCAACCTTAGAAAATAAATGGCCAAGCAAGATTGATGAGTGTGGCTGGTTTACTTTCCCCTGAAAAGCAAAAGAAGTAACACTATGCAGTACAAATAATGCCGACGAAAGTATTTCATCTAGTAGTCATCCACAATCTCCTATTGCTGAAAAGTTAGTTGGCGGGGTAGATCGTAGATGTGTAATATTAGAGAACCAACTTGATTAATCCGCCGTGGCCTTTGTGGGTGATAAATTGTTACTTTATACAGTACTAGCAAAGCCAGCTGTACACAAATGATACCCGTTAGTGTACGTAGTACACTATAAAAGTCTCTAGTATAAATGATAATGAACTTTAAAATCAAATATCTTTAACAGTTGTTCAAAAGTTAAGCTTTATACTTCACCCCTTCGTTCCAATTTCCAGCACGCTGACTATAAATTTGTTTAATTGTGGTACTCTGCGAGGTAGGAA
>JAQFXM010002274.1:0-25680 GCA_034693345.1 Entomobrya multifasciata
TTGGATTTCTACTTCCCGCAACTAAAAATTGTAGCAGTTTTTCATTTGGTAAATGGAGGTTACCTACTTTGTATTCCTAAATAACGTTATATTTATGTTTGGAACAGGAACTCATTTTCAACAATTTTCATTGTCTATGGAACATAAGCAGTTTTTGAAACTGAAATTATAAAGTATGGTCGCTACGTTAACCTGGTAGTACCAAAAAGAACATCGCTCCGCTGACGCACAACTTGCAAAATGCAATTTTCGTTTTGTTCAATAGCTGTAGTACTAGAACTTGTGCTCCATCAGACCATGGAACAACTAGATAAATGAAAAAATACATACACAACTTCATAATGAAAAAGTTATTTTCTCTTGAGTGGACAAAAACAAAATGAAACATTTTTTGGAAGAACTTTGTAAACGTGGGTCCCTTCACGTGAAAAATGCATGCATATTTGATGTAAGATCGTCTATTAATCATGCACTCATTATAATATAAAATACTTTTTCCAAGTAAAACGCAAGAATTAGAGTAAAACCATATAAATTTAGGATAACAACTTGTTGTGGAATGCATAGTAGTTATATTAACCATAATGACTATGATCAGACGATGACTCATATAAGTGCACTGACGTTAATTTTCAGTTCAATAAGTATTTGTGCAAGTAGGCCTACTTTTTATCTAGCTCGTTAAATGCAATGACATCCTTATAATAATAAAAAAAGTCATTCTTTCTTTGAATTTGATTTGTTAATCAAAAAGCTGAATGTGTAAATTTAAAACTGAAATAAATTCTGTACGTAAGATTGGCATTTGAAGCATGTACGATGTGATGTTTTGCATTGCATCAGCTGATGCTTTTATGAGGATGTGTTGGATGTTATTGAAATGCTGTAGTCCAATTTACATTTCTTGGTAGTTTCTTAACTTCCCTCGGACTGGTTTATAAGCTAGCTTATGAATTGGTGTGAACATAGTGATCATCTTTCAGAAGTTGACAGCACAAGTACACAAAACAAGTCTAATTTTAAAAATTAATTCCAACCATGAAGTGTTTTTTGCTTTTGAAGTTGGTGCCGGTGGGTATCCAGTAGTCCTTTGAACGTTGTGATAAGCAGTATGGTATGGGCAGATCCTTATGGTAGGGGCAGTTGTAAGGATTAATGGGACTCCTCTGGATTGCTACAAATTCGTCATTTTCCTCTGAATCGCTCAAGATTTCCAACTCCAAAATACACAATTTGTGCGCTTCAAATAATTTTTCACAAATGGCTATAGTATTTGTGTAGTAAAGATTTGTATTGCAGTAAGAATACTTGCCATCGGTGACTAGAAGACAGCCGGCTAAAGTGATGCCACTCATTAAAATTGTAATTTTTAGAATCAGTGTTTAATATATCATAATTCCTTGTTTAATGTAGATGATTTATTGTCTTGTCTGTTAATTGCAGATATAAGGAACCTCCCGATCGCAGTTACAAGTGTTACAAACACGTTCTACACAGTTTTCAAAAATACATAGGAACTCTTCCGAACTGCAGTCGGGTAGTTTTGTTGTGATTGGAGACGTAAAATACACAAACTTATAATCTTTATGCAGTGGATAAACAGCGTTTACAAATGGATTGTGCAAACCTTGATGGAAACTATTATGAAAACCCTTATATTGTGATAAACATTCAAGGAATGGTGATTTTATCTGAAGATCGGTCTTACTCCAATGAAACATAAAACGTAGTAAATACGACTGACTGACATGCTACATGTTTGTCGAGGTTCCTGATAAATTCTTAAAACCATGTACAAATAATTGTTTTATGGACCCCGTCGGATCACATTTCAAGGAATAGCTATCTAAATGTCACTCCAGGCACTGTTGAAGACAGCCATCTTTTCTGTTTAGCTACAGGTGTGAAGGTAAGGATTATTTCCACTTTACAATTCGTTCATAAATATGAGTACTGGAAACGAATAAAAGTGTTTTATGAATGTTTATATTAAAAAACACAAATATTTTACTTTTCCAATAGTCAACTCCCGTCTACCCCTGGATTCTTGAGGAAAAGAAACTCTACCTTCTACGCAACTGGATTATATAAACGTATTATTTATTGGAAGCGCTCTTCAGCGAGTTCGGGGATTGGCATTTCTTGGAATATGACACCATACGAAATGATAACATTGTTGCCTTTTAAATCAAGAATTCAATTATATCTCGACCATATGTTTGCAAGTTAAATGCAAAAGAATAAACTATGACTCTCTAATAAATGCTTTGGCTCTATTCTGTATGAAAGGTGAAGTACTGTAACTGTTGAGTATTCGTTCATTTTATACTACAAATTGTCTGACAATGATAGTGTGCCTAGTTTTTATGCAATAAATAAAACTTAGTCAACCCTCCTACCCCCTCTGTCTTAATAATATAAAGCGTGATTGTGAGTTTACACTTATCATTCGATCACTGACTTTTGCATCATTCGTGAAACATGGATACTCCTGGGGTTGGAGTTGATGGAGCTGGGTTATCGACATCGCAATTTTTATTCTCCTGGACAGGTTTAATCGCCACTACACTCACAAGAAGTCTTTATTCAGCACGTTGAAGTTTCTACAGCGAGTGATGAACAAAACTCAAGCAACCATGAATCCGCTATAACATAGAGTTGGAAACTTTTTACGGTCCGCTTAATGAATTTCTTAAAAACCTTGACAAAAGTGCCGTACATCAACCTTTAAATCTGCAAGGTGAAGAACCCGTCCAAGAAATTTTTATACCAAATGAAAATCCAGAAGATAACAAAAAACAACTTGGCGGAGAATACCATTTACATTCCTGAGAATGAGCCGAGCTCATCTCCGGAAGACAACTTTGATAACGAAGGGTGAAATTGAGAGTAAGAAGTTATAGTTTTAGTAGTGTAAATATATAGATTTACAAATATCATAGAGGATTTTTCTACAATTCGGGGATATATTACATACTAACCAAAAATTACGAGCTGGAAAACTGCAAAGAAGGTTGGGGGTGGGTTTGGTATTTGGGTTGGCTAAACTAGGGGGATGGGTTTTGGATTTACAAAAAGGGAGTTATGATATAATTTATGTCTGAACAGTATAATGTATAACCAATATTAATTAATAAGACGAATCTTCATCATAATATGTAATATTTCATGTCATAATTAGCATACTACTATTTTTTCATTGCATGTGTATTTTGGATGATTGTTATCAGGACATTTTGTTCGAATTTCAAGGACTTCATATACATGTACTCCACACCCCCCACTACTCATATTTGTACTAACTAAAATTATGATTGATCAACCCACAAGTTCGAATTGTACAAAAGGTGCAGGCCTGAAAAAGGGACTTCGGTTTTATGTTTGTAGTGCTTCGGCTGCAAGAACGCAAATTATGCCTACAAAGCAGCTGTTTTTACTGGTAGTATTTTTAAAGATAAAAATAGCTTCCCCACTACATTGAAGGAAATGATGAATTCGCCATGGAAAATATATAGTGCTGATTTATTTATGGAAAGTCGTAAATATCTCAAATTTGCTTCCTTAAGTTTGTTTTTTACAACAATAACAGTTCAGGCGCACTTTCTGATTTTATCAAAGAAGTAAATTGCGAAGTACATGTTTATACTGATGTTGCTTATTGTATTAACATCTGGTCAAAATCGTCAAACTTATCTTGGAACCATAATAAAAATGAAGTCTTGCGAACTAATTTTGTCTTATTAAACAAGAATCATAGCCTAAAGTTTATTTATCAGTTTGCATTCAATTGGGTCAAAAATTAAATTGTCAAAAATTTATAAAATTCTGGAATCAACTCTTCCACAATTTTTGGGTAGCTGAAGAAGGAGTCATGGTTGCACACTTAATTATGAGAGGTTTACAATCAGTAGCAGAATCTCGACTTGGATAATTGTGGGATAAGAATGAATACTTGAACTCCAGAATAAGTGGTATAAATAACTATTTGAACTTAAACGCAATACTAAGTAATAATTCAACTGGTAGCTCGACAATAAATTAGCTTTTGTAAACAAGGAAAGTATTTTATATGAATATGAGTCTACACCAAAACCAGTATAGTTGGAAGGAGTTAAGTATGTTTCGACGTTTCTTTTCGTTGGTTTTAATTACAGGATTCATCATTGGTTCATTTAAAGACAAAGCACTATAGTGCAAAAATTATATAAAGCATTGTTCGAGGATTGGTATCTCTAAAATTTATACTATTACCAAAAACAAAACTTTAACTGTCGAGTCGTTAAGGATAGCTCTTGTGAAGTATTAGAGATTTAAACAAACTGAATGGAGGAGCAACTATAGGTAAAACTATAATTGCAATAGAACGCTGTTCATGTTAACGACTTTTATTAATTTTGCAATAATTAGAGCTTAATGTTATATGATTTCAACATTAAAAATAATATTTTATAGGTTCAAGTGGACAAAATGGTAATGTCATTTATGTTAAAATGTTATTTGCAAAATTCAGCAACACTTTACACTTGATAACATGTTAATGTTAGCATGTGCTTGCTTTCATTCAGGTATTCTAGAAGATAAACATTCTATAGCACATAATTACGAGACTAGTAATAAATTTTAAACCATTCCCTAAAATCATCAAACTGTTCTTTCCATCCATGCGCAAGTTTCCAGCTTTCCCTATGGTTTTTCTTTTTGCTTTTCCAAGCATTATTACAAAGGCATAGAATAAGGTTACTTAATTAATTTAGGAATTAAATAATTAATCAAACTAAAATGCCTACTGATATTATTAAAACCTGTAAATAATATATACGATAGGTTTAAGTATCCTCGCAAGTCGTTTTTGATATAATTAGGTACTTAATTAATTCATACATATCTATTCAGGAAGAAAGTATCAAAAGCAATTTAGTTAGTAGCAAAGTTATATATTCTACCATCTTTCTTCAATAATATTGAGTTCTGCCTTTGGTTTAACTTGCCAGAGGTCCGAGGTACTTGCATAAGCAAAAACCCTGATTTTTCAAGTTAATTTCGATAATTAACCAATGGCTTCTTGCTCAGTCCCCAACATACTAAGGTTGTGAACGTAAGGAACATAAAGAATTTTGAAAATCAAATTTGTAGTCTAGTATGATGAAAATTATGTGTTTTAGACCAAGACGAGTTTAGGAATTTCCAGTGATCAGTATGTATATTAAGGAAAAAGTTGAAGTTCGTTGTATTTTAATTTACGAATCTACACAAGATTAAGTGTACACAATTTGACTTTTTTAAAAATTACTTTGTAAATTTTATCGTTTTTTTCAATCCAAGTTTATAGTTATAAAATTACTAAAAATAATATCTCAACGCGGCACAAAAGAGGTTTTAAAATTCAGTAACGGAAATATCAACAAGATAAAACAATACAGTTTCGCATATCTAATGATATTTTCGGAGATGCATACAGTGACAAAATTCTGCTTTATATTTATAACCTTAATTGTTGAAAGCACACACGCTGCAGATACATTTATAACTTCACCGGTGCAAAGACTTGCATGGTTTGAAGATCTTATTAGTGTAGTGAAACACTGCACATTTATTTTCATTCATTCAAATTACGAGTCACTTCATAAAATTAAAGAACATGGCTCATTTTACACTAAATTAACGCCAAATATTCACCAACATTATGGATCACCTTTGGTTTCATTCATGTTTAATTCTACATTTGCATTGCAAAACGTTAGTTTGGGATTGTTGCCAGTAGCAAAACGGCGGTATAATAAATGCACGATATGGATTCAAGACAATTTGTGTAATATACCCTTGCACTTTACACGTTTGGAACCCAATGTTTTTATACTATATTCAGAGTTAAACAATCTGACATATGACTTCCAAGGATGGTGGTGGAATAACAAAGTGTCATGGTTACGAGCTTTAGAATCATGGTTTCGAAAACCCTTGGTTATGATACATGCCAACCCAAAACCAAATAAAGTCCAAATTTTGTGCATGTACTGTAGTGAAATAAAAGCTGTGGGAACTGTAGTATTTGTGAAACTTAATACGCAACAAATATATCCTGTGATTAAAAATTTTAATCACGAAATAATTACAAAAAACCTTCACATGACATCAATACATTTTGATAGAATACTATTTACAAACTCACAAAGCGCAAAATTAGCGAAGTACACATGTTACCAATATCCATATAGATTTTATATTGAAAATCAAGTATGTGCTATGTTTGTCCTGAGTAACTATTTTAATTTCACTATATCGAGTTACAAAACGTTTCACTATTCACCTCTTATTAGCAAAGATGTTCCAGTTACTTCAAATAATTTGCTATTTTATAGAACTTGGTTATCATATTTCTCAAATCTAGACGAATTTGCGTTTATGTCTGCGTCACTTCACGTTAGTGTTACACTAAGTAACGTCTTTTTTGAGCCTTTAGCATTATCCAGTTGGCTTTTGCTACTTTGTACAGGTACTCTGTTGTTTACTTTACTAACTGTTACAAAACTATTTCGAAAGACGTCGAAAAATGCTATGACCAGGCTTATTAATGACATTGTGTTGGTTACAAAAAACTTAATAGATCAGCCAACAAGTGTATGCGACACCAATGGAACGCAATTAAGAATAAGTACATTAATTTTATGCATGTGGTGCTTTTGTTGTATGCACGCAAACCATTTATACAAGGCAGCAGTCTTTTCCGGAAGCCACTTTAAGGTAAACAACGGATTTCCTATTAATACCAAAGAGATGGTTGAGTCATCATGGGAGAAACATACAACAAAAGGTTTTTTAACAAATGACGAAGCGTCGTCTTATTGCTACTTACACTTGTTGTCAAATAGTCCAGAAAATCAGACAACTGTCCTTAAGAAAATTACACATGATGTGTTTTGTAATTTACAGTATGATTTAGATATTGTTCATTACCTAAACGAGTGGCCGTTTTCAGGCATTCCTTCTTTTCGACGTAAATCGTTGAATCTGCAAAGGCTCATACTGTTCAATCCAATTGCAAGCCTTCAACACATCAAACTGGGTTTGAATGCAGTGAAAACAGGAGTTAGGTTGTCAGAAATACACAAAATCGCCGATGTTGCGATTCCCATGTTTTGGGCTGCTGAAGGAGGTGGAGTGGTTGCTAATATACTTACAAGGTTTACTTGTTAGTGATGGTTTAAAGGCACTATCTGAAACCTGGCTAGAAATACTCTGGCGCAAAAATGAGATTTTTAATTACAAAATAATATTTGTTGATGCAGTTTTTAATTACTACGAAACATTTCGTACAATGTCAAAAGCTTTTCCTATAAAACGAGCTACAAGCTACATGTTGGCTTTGACAAACGGAGACGTAATTCACCATGACTATGAGCCGATACCAAAGACAGTTTATTTGGAAGGGCTTAAATATATTTCTTGTTGCATTGGTTTCTCAGCCTTTTTGTTTCTTCTTGAAGTTATAATTGGTAAACAAATTTCGTTTCGGAAATTAAAAGGTCTTTATATTAGCATAAGAGGCCATGGGAAATACTATTTCATTATTGTCGTTTCAAACGTCAAAATATTGAAAATACAAGTTCTGAATCTCTTATATTTTAAAGGTAAACCAAAACACTAAATCAATATTTGTTGGTTTAAGCATTTATCAATAAAAGATTTTGGTAAGTTTTATATCCTTATTATAACAGCATAATCTGAGGTAAAAATGCCAAAAATTAAAGCAGAGGTTGGTAAAGCAGAAAAAAGGAAACCAAAAGTATATTAAGGTCACTAGTAAGAAAGGTGCCATATCTTATATTTAAACTGTTATACAAAATGCCCTCCTTATTTCATTTACATGTATTAACTTATGCTATAGTCACGCAAACGTTAGCACATTACATTCCTTTCTTTGTAATAAAAATATTAAATTATTCATTTGAGAATCAAATTTTTTTTTGAAAAACCTTACGAATATAATATTGTATTTCCACCCACTCGGCCTTTTGGTATTCCCTACTTAACTGTGCGCTGACTGAGTTTACATACCAAAAATGAAAATATTTTTAAACTTTAGCTAGCGTTTTAAAATAAGAATAATTTTTGTCTGACATGTAAAGTTTTATGTGAGCACACAAAAATAATTCCAATGTTCACCAATCAATAAAGTTTAAGGTAGCAAAAAATGTTTCGACTTTAAAACATAAAAGCTCAATTTTTTTAAAATCAATTTTTATATATATTTCAGCTCGTGCATGAACTAAATATTTTAAACTCTCCGAGTAGCATAACAAAACTAAAGGATTGAAAATTTTGAGCTACTTTCCGGGTAGGCTTTAAATGGGTAAGCAAGCAATTTATTTTGTACATAGACATGTCTCCATACGATTTAACACTTTAAATTTATTCATTAGTTTTGATTACTTTCAATTTAATACTGATAGAAAATTCACAAGGGATTGGTTATCTCTTAAATCATTTCTACCAATAAAATACAAAAGCAATTCATGATTCAGAATACATTTTTCGGAGTGCTACAATAATTGCTGGAGACTTTATAGTTGAATAAAACTAAATGTTTTATACAGGGGAAGCCAGGATTTTTTAACCAAGTGTATAACTATTGTAAATTGTTTTACCATCTCAAAGAATAAAAACGTTCCAAGAGCCGAACTGCGAACTTATTTTAACATTTTGTGCTAGAAAAAAAACTAATTACGTTTTCTGATTTTGAGCTCAACTTATAAATAAACTGAAAAGAAATTTTAAACGAACATATATACGAACATAGTTCTCAAAAGCCAAAACTTAGTCCAAACGTTTTACGTAAGTGCAATAAAACTTTTAAAATGGATACCTATATTTCCCGAGACAAAAATATATTGATAAAGTTCAACCGATTTTCTCATTTGGTTGGAGCATTTCCCCCATTTTACTGCAAAATTTCCAACAAGTTTTTGATACCAAATAATGCAAAAGCGGTCTATATTCTACCCATAGTTTTCTTTATCATGTCAATAGACAACATTTACTTATGGATCAAAGTTTACCCTATCATAAATAATGCTACACTGAAACCTCAAGAACTTGTAAATTTCTACAGTCACATCATTTCAAGAGCTTTAAGTTGCGGAGGCGGATGGATATTTTACGTACAAATGCATGACCTCATACATTTTACAAATATTATATTCCAAATGGAAAAATATTTTCAAGGTAAACAAATAAAAATGATTTGTACGCCCCGATGCATTCTTTTTACTAAAACATTATTCTTTAAAAATTTCAGGCACCTACACTTACGGAAAAGACAATAAGCGTAAAGCGGGAAATTACCGTGCTATTATTACATTGGGATATATTTTTATTCACATTCAACCCATATTTCCGATAATTTTATTTATAAAAGATCCACTGAACATTCGCTATTGGCCATTAAGGTTTCAAAATTTTTACTCTGGGAATGACTTGCTTAAGTGTACATATATTTTATGCGGTGGAATTTTAGAAATAGTTTCTTGTATATTTTCTTTATATCATGTAAGTTTTATTGTTGCATCGCTCATCATATTTTTTGCTAAGTTCAAAATATGGCTAGAAATAACGCAAGACAGCATAAACATATGGGGTCCTTCAGAAAATGTTCTTCGAAAGTATCAAGTGATAAAATTAATTAACCAATGTAGCTTTGGTTGTTTGTCAACTGCGATTTTACCTGCAGTGTATACATTTGTATATGTTTTTACAACAGTCGTACTAACAGCACTTATAAAAGGTGGATCAGAAAGGAGTTTGGAAATGCAACTAAACTTTTTTGGTACTTTGAGCATAATCATTGTAACTGTAAATGCGGTAATTAAGGGGGCTGGTCAAATTCTCACGCAATCTCAAAAGGTGAAAGCTGATTTTAAAAGGCATGCAGATCAAAAGCTTGTTCGGAAAAGTTTATTGGCTTGCAGAGATGTTAGGATTTATTTCAATTCTGTATTTTTTATTGAAAAAGGCACTTTTACTGTATTTGTAGACGCGGTAATCAATAATACTATAACTTTTGTTCTTGCAGGCTAAGAATACAGTAAACACATGAAAAAATTGCATTATGTGCTTACACGTTTGATATACTATTAAAGTGTAATGTAGGTCTTATAACAGTAAGATATTTCGTACAACAGTTTCAAATGTCACATTATATGTGTATGAACGAACGAATGTAGTTAAACCAATGTTAAACCACTCAACTAATCAATCAATCAAATTACTTTTCAATGATTTTATGTTTAACCAAAAATTATGCATATTATTGTAATGAATCTACAAAAATAAGTTCTATGTACATACTGAGCACCAACGTAAGTAATTAAAGTTTGAGAAGTTTGTTCGAAAGAAGCGAAGCAATCAAATACTAGAGACATCAAAGAATAATAAGCAAGGTAACAACAGGCTGGCAGAATCTTGGACAAGTTAAGCAGCGATTTCATTATTGAACTTTATGGATGGGTGTCCCTTTTGTTTGTTTGTTTTACCTCAGCTATCTGTTATTTACATTTAATAAAAGTCGTATATTTAAGGGGATTTTGGACATGTAGAATCCGAATTTGACGTCAGATTTGAAATTTGAATACGCCACCAAAAAGGGCAGACAATATCAGATTTTGGAGTCCAAATTGATTCATTCTTGGGTAATGTATGCATGCTTGGAGTCGAGGAAGTGTTTAGCTTACCAAAGACGGTTTTTTATGTATGGTGTTGCCATTAAACAATTATGGAAATGCATGGAATTTTGTATTTCAGAACTACAAATCAGATGCAAGTACATCTTGAGTTAATTAACGATGAAATTAAATCTGACGTCAGACTTAAGTTCTGGCCTTTTCGTACTTCACAAGGTATCCCAATTAAACAATTGTATAGTCAGCATGTTGGAAATCGGAACGATGGGGGTAAAGTATTTTACAACCTATCGTAGAACGGAAGTAAAGATACGTAATTGGTTTGATCAAGATTTTACAATCGAGGTTCGCGTGGAATCGAATCTTTCCCGTTTTTGAAGTTTATATCGGTTTTTATATGGCAGATATGGGTTTCCATATTCGCATAAGTGGCTTTGCTTTCGCTTGTAATTTTAACCTTGTATTATAGGTACCACAGACGAATAGCTTTTCAAATTAGTATTCTAGGCTCAGTGAAAAATTTATTGGATCAAGGTAGTCCGTTTCTATCAGATTTACGCAAAAATTCTCAAATAAAACTTTTGATGAGCGGAACACTTCTTGCAGGTATCTTTATAAGCAATGCTTTTAAAAGTGATAACACACAAAATTTTATACCGATGCTAGATGCTTCTAACTATAATACATACGAGCTCTTCGAAGACAACTTTACTGTTTACAATGGGAGCAATATTTGCGAATTCATAACACTGGTTAGCTAGAATGGTGGCCTAAGTTTAGAAACAGATCAGACCTAGTTACAAACAAAGATAATATATTTATGAAACCAAACATGTCCGGAAACATTCGAGTTGTTTTTCGGTTTTAAGGGCGCGTTACTGCAATAACTTGTTAAATATCAATGATATGAAACATATATTGCTATCCATCAAAAATGTAGCTCAACTGCACATTACTGTATTATGTATTATAATTTTGTTTCAATTGGTTTGAAGAACAAGGCGATTGGAACAATGGCTTTAATAAGACACTTAAAAATGAAAACCATAAAAAACAGTAAATTCTACCTTCAAATAAAATATTTTAACTTGGAAAAGATCAATTCTTTGCATAAAATATTTACAATTTTGAAGGGTTGGACAACACGGTTTGTAGCCGCTAACGATAGTATGCATTGCATTCGTACACATTTTATTTTAAAAAAGCTTTATATGCCAAAGCTATTTTTTCTCCACAAAATTTTACCACTCAATATTTCAAAGCCAGTATATTGATGGGATATAGTTTCAGAATTTTTGTTTCTAACAGGTTGGTTTTACAATTTTTAAAAAATCAAAGGTATTTTAAGGACAATAAACTAGACTTAGGCCATAGTTACGCAAATATTAATATATTAAATCCCCTTCGTTATAATAAAAATATCAGTAAATTATTAAATCGTTTAACAAAACTGCTTATGAAAAACCTTATGATTTTAATATTGTATTTCTGCACATTTCGGCTTTCGATATTTCCTACTAAACTGATTTTACATACCATAAAATTTATTTAAACTATAGAAAACTTTTAAAAATAAGAATATGACTTATCTCCCAAGTATAGTTTTAAGAAACCTCACAAAAAATAATTTCAATATTCACCAATCAATAAAAACTAAGGTAGGAAATAATGTTGCAACCTTAAAACTTAGAGGCTAGATTTTTATAAATCAATTTATAAATATATTCCAGCTCGTGCATGAACTAAATATTTTATACCCGCAGGGTGGTTCGACTCCTTGATAAGAAAGTGAAAGGATTGAATTTTGTTCCAGTAAGATTTAAATGGATTTGCAAGCTATGCTGCACCTCGACATGTCTCATTACAATTCAACACTAAATTTTTTCGTTGGTTTTGATTTCTTTTAATTTGGGTCGAATCAAAAAATCTGTAAATATACATTTTTAAAAGGAATATGATTATCTTTATAATTCTTTGTACAAGTCAAATACAAAAACAAGTAATCATTTCAGAATAAATTCTTCACTGCACCACAATAATTGCTTGGGATTTTGGAATTAAAAACTATTATATGTTTTTCAGCGGAAGTTTTGATTTTTATGGCCGGCTTGGTTACTTGTATATAATCATATTATGTCAAAGAATTGTAACAACTTAAAAGCTGAACTGTAACCTAGTTAATAGTTTTGTGTTGGAAAATTAAAAATCAACCACAATTATTGTTTAAGGTTTCAAATTCACCTTGAAATAAACGTTGGAAAAAATAAAGCACAAACAGTGTTAAACTAGACTTCGCTGGAGTCCTTATTAAAATTATCGAAATATAATATGATTGTAAAGCAGGAAATGCAAGAAGCCTAAAATTTATCAATTGACTTAAAAATTAATTCACAAGGTGAACAGTAATAAACATTACCGAATATGTGTATAGTGGGGTAAAGTGATTTTACTTCTTAGTTAAACATTACAAAATAGTTGAAACCCTTTTTTGCCTCGATACCATCGAAAACCAAAATTCAGTCCGAACGTTTTACATAAATAAGTGTAATCAACCTTTTAAAATGGATAACTATATTTCCCGAGACAAAAATATACTGATAAAATTCAACCGATTTTCCCATATCGTTGGAGCATTTCCCCCATTTTACTGCAAAAGGTCCAACAAGTTTCTGATACCAAAAAGAGGAAGAACGGTATATCTTCTACCCCTAGTTTTCTTCATCATGTCAATAGACAACATTTATTTATGGTTCAAAGTTTACCCTACCATATATACTGCTATACTGAAACCTCAAGAAGTTGTAAATTTCTACAGTCATATTATTTCAAGATGTCTCAGTTGCATAGTCGGATGGATATTTTACGTACAAATGGACGATCTCATGCATTTCACAAATGTTATATTCCAAATGGAAAAATATTTTCAGGGTAAACAAATTACAACTGATTTTGTAGGCAAATAAATAAGTTTTTACTAAACATTAGTTTTTGAATTTCAGGAACCCACACTTACGGAAATGATAATAAGCGTAAAGCTGGAAATTATCGTAATATAGTTACATTGGGATATATTTTTATTCACATTCAACCCATATTTCCGATAATTTTATTTATAAAAGATCCACTGAACGTCCGCTACTGGCCAATAAGGTTTCTAAATTTATACTCTGGTAACGACTGGCTCAAGTGTGTATATATTTTATGCGGTGGATTAATGGAAATAGTCTCTTCTGTATTTTCTCTATATCATGCAAGTTTTATTGTTGCCTTCCTCATAATATTTTTTGCTAAATTCAAAATATGGCTAGAAATTACACAAGAAAACATAAACATATGGGGCCCGTCAGAGAATTCTCTTCGAAAATATCAAGTGATAAAAATAATTAACCAATGTAGCTTTGGTTGTTTGTCAACTGCGATTTTACCTGCCGTGTATACATTTACGTATGTTTTTATAACTCTCGTACTAACAGCACTTATAAAAGGTGGATCAGAAAGGAGTTTGGAAATGCAACTAAACTTTTTTGGTACTTTGAGTATAATTATTGTAACGGTAAATGCAATTATTAAAGGGGCTGGTCAAATTCTCACTCAATCTCAAAAGGTGAAAGCGGAGTTTAAACGGCATGCTGTTGAAAAGGTTGTTCGGAAGAGCTTACTGGCTTGCAGAGATGTCAGGATTTATTTTAATTCTGTATTTTTTATTGAAAAAGGCACCTTTACTGTATTTGTTGACGCGGTAATTAATAACACTATAACCTTTGTTATTGCGGGCTAGCAATAATAATAAAAGTGGCATAAGAATATAAGATGAGTGACTAAGCCTAAAAAACTTACTCGTGTATATCAATGAATCAATTTTTTAGTATATACTGGCAATAACCTAGTTTTGATACTTGATCAAACCGATTGCAAGGAAAAACCGTTTCGAATGGATTATTTATGGTCTTTTGTAATTTAAAATTGAATGAGGACAAAGTTTTTCAAATTGTTTGTTTATATTAGTTTTCATAATATATGTGCCCCTAATATGCAAGCAGATTTTTTTGAGAAAATGTGTTTAACGAAAAGCATTATTAAACATACATATGTATTGAAATGATTTACAAACCAAGTGTAGTTTGCATTCTACTTATAGGTATTTAGTAATGAACTGTTATGTATGATACACATGAATTTTGAAATATATGTTGTCGACTTTACCATGAGAATGGTATTGAGTACTGTACTATTATTCAGTGCTGTAGTTTTTTATTGTCAAAAATTCAGTTTCATTGATTGACCAATACCTACGTTTAATAAGACTTATAGTGCAATGCTGGAATATAGAATTCAGTACAATAATGTATTGCATATTTGACATCACGGGGAATCTCAGTCTTAAATTAACCATTTTTAGTAGTTAAGTATTTACAAGCACAAAAGAATTTCGTAAAACTACTTGAAAAATCACAATCTTTGTAAATAAAAAAATCAAAAATTAAACGTTACTTGAATGACACTGCTTATTTCTGATGGATTTGTTTTTAGCCAACTGTAATTGTGGTTGTTCTATGTGGTTCTTTTTTAAATTCTTAATGTTTAAGCAGAAGGTTCGCTTATAGAAATGTGTATTGTTATAAATATATCTGAAAAAGCGAGTGCTCAGTACATGTGTTGATGAACCGTTAGTAATTGAATTTCGAGAAGTTTGTTGTTGAGAAGGGCAATGATCAATTCCAACATTTTACTTTGAGAAAACATACACACTGGAAATCGTGAACATTGAAGTTCTTTGTCAATATCACAGGAATAATTTCATGAATAATTAAGTACCACACGAGAAAAAAGTATTAATATGAACCAGCTCAAAGACGCTATACGCATTTGTTTCAGAAAAATTGTTGAGCTTGTATAGCTCTCCGCACCCAGAATACATAATAAATAACTAAAATGCTGTCACAATAACACAAGGCATATTAGAGTGGCTAAAATAATGAATATTTAAATATAATAAACTTATGTGTTATTTCTCGCGTAAATGACTATATTTATTTCAAGTGGCAAATTTATTTTTGAAGGAAAACTTATATTTTCAAATGTGTGCGGAAAAGCAACCGTACAAATAATTTCTTTCCTAGAGCATTATCAGTCGCGGTATATTTGAAGTTTAGATCATTGAAACTAATCCTGATGTGAAATATTGAAAACTATTCACTTTCAGGAAATGGATATTACTGCGGTAAATTTGTTTTGCTATTTTCTCCTGATAGTGCATGTAACTGCCAGCTTTCAGAAAATCGAGAACAGAACGAAATATAAACTCAAATATAGTCTGAAAACAAAGCTTCTGTCGTCAATATCCTTATCGGATCCAGTTTCAAATAATATTTTAAACTATCTCAAAGAAAAAGACAAAGACGCAGTAAAGACTTACATCAAAAATACTGAATCGATAGCGTCTTTGCCTCTAATACCTAAAGTCGTGAAAAATTTGTACTCACCTCTTACGCATTTTATTGACGACAACTGCCTAATTGTAATAAACAATTTTGAAGGCACTGACATCAATCCAACGATTGAGTTTCCAGTGATTCTAAGACAGCTCGATGTAGCTAGTGGTATCGCTAGATATTCAAGTAACAATGCAATTGCAATCGAATCAGGTGTCGTATGGCTTCCAAACTACATGATTTCAAAGCTAAATGGAGATTTTTCAAAGGAGTGGACATATGACCGTCACAATTTTGATCCAATGGGTTCGTGACCAATTATCCCATATGTATATTCATTTTGGCCAACAAATGATATACTTTGTGCAAGCCGTTATCCTCCCAAGTTTATTTTGTCATCGCGATCATGGCAATGTCAAATCCAAGTGGATTTATACATGCCAGATGAACTACTTCGTCTTGGAAAGTACACTGAAATTTTTAATCGATGGTCAATGAAATCTTTAGAAGTTGTGCCAAGTTTAAGACCACCAGTTCATATTCTACTTGATTCAAAAGCAAGTGTAAGTGAATACGATTGGGAGTCCTTAGCTGCTTGGAGTGCAAAAAGAAACCAAAGATTTGATGATCAACATTACAACAAATGGCACGTCGTAAATGACGTACAAATATTAGGTTATTTGGAATGTGATACCAAATATCCTAAAACACAGTTGAATACTGAATGCAATATTAAAAAGTTAAACTTTATTTATCCTTGCCCTGAATGTGAACATTTAGTAATTGTAGCCCCTTTGAAGATAGATTGTCTCTCGTTCAGAAACATTTCAATTCTCCAAAGAGCTCAGAAATTTGTACCATTCCCAGGAGAGATTTCTCTAATAGATCGGGAGGAAAAATATACTTTGGCTTATTACATTTGGTATTACATTAAAACGGAACCCAATTTAATTCAAAAGCCATTAGATAATCTGCGCAGGTTTAAGATGAGATTTTCAGAAAAAATACAAATGCTTGGATTTGCTTATGCATCAATTTATATAAACTTTATGGGAAATTTTACCTCGCATGAATCTGACAAATTCAACAGCCCAAAGTACACTTATTTCACAACGTATGTCAGAAGGGTAATTAAGATAAAAGACTGGTTCGGGGAAGAATTCTACAGCGCACTTCGAGTAAAAAACGGGTTTAGAAATCTTCATTTTATAAGTTGTGGTTCTCGTGGAATCCAATCATTTCCATTTCTCAAGTTTGTATCTGTATTTGAGTGGCAGATTTGGGTGTTTACATTTGCCTCAATCTCTTTGCTTTCCTTTGCAATGTTATTCTTAAACAATTGGAGTCACAGGTTTATAATTTTTCAGAACGGAATTTTAAGTTCTTTTAAAGTTTTACTGGAACAAGGGAGCCCATTTTGGCCAAATTTTTGTAAAAATTCTAAATTAAGATTTTTATTGAGTGGAATACTTCTGGCAGGTGTAGTGAGCAGCAATGCTTTCAAAAGTGAGAACATGTACAAAATTGTTTTACCGAGGTTGCAGATGTCTTATTATAATATATTCGAGCTTTTTGAAGACAATTTTACTGTATATAACCGGATTGCACGTTTTTAGTATTGGATAAGTCAATATAGGTGTGAAAACTATACTAAATTCTGTTTTTATGTGGAATTAAATTGGTATACTGGTGACAAAGAACTTGATACTATTTACAATGTAAAAAAAGGTTCAGAATTAGAAAAAGCCAAAAGATCATCTCGGGTTCATCCTGAGGCAGTCATTGCATTGAAAAATCCTTTAGAAATTTTGCAAGTTGGAATCCTTGATAATATTACTGCTGGAAACGTTGAAGCTGGAAATGTTTTGAAGGAAATATTTTTGAAGAAAGAAGAGGTCGTAATTCGAGGAGATTTAAATAACTGCAGCAAAACTGCCTGGATATTACCTAACTACTTTGCACAAACTTTGTATAGATCACTTAAAAAATCTGGAAAACATTCCGATGTTAGTGTTGCTACTTATGCAACATCAGAAATATTTATTTATTACGAATGGTCGTACGTGCCGTCGTCAATACTTGAACAGTTTTCGTGGATTCCTAACACTGGTTTACTCGAATGGTGGCCTAAGTTTATAAACAGATCTGACCTAGTTACAGCCAAAGATAATATAGTTGTGACACCAAACATGTCCGGAAACATTCTTGTAATTTTTGTGTTTCTGTGGGATGGTATGTTAATTGCAATAACTTGTTTAATTTTAGAAATGTGTAAAAATATAAGTTGATTTTCTTCGAAAAAGTTATTCCAGTGCTCATTACATCATTATGAGTAACAACGTTTTTAGCTTGGTTGTCTTGGAAAGTTTGTTTTTGCTACTTGAATTTATTTCATTTCTCATTTGTTTATTCAGAAAGATATAGTTCCTCCAAAACTATCATACGACGGTTCAGCGTTTAGGTACAAGAATTGTCCACAAATCGTAAAAAATGTGAACCAGATTTTGTTTTCAGAATTTGTGGACAATTATAGTACCTAAACGCTGTACCGTCGTCTATGTGATAGCTCTGGAGGCACTGTACTTTAACTGTATTTGTAGTCCAAGTAATTTATACCACAATTACCTTATTCATCGCGGGATTATAATATAAGTTGCCTGAAAATGTACGATAACGATGATGTGCATATAATTCCAAAACCTGTTTACGTGTATCGATCTACATTTGAAACCACAAATTACAACAACGCAATGAAATTGTGAGTTCAGGATTTTTCATAAAATTAAAATAAAAAATGTTTTCACGGCACTCATTTTAATACAGTAAACTTCAAATGTAATCCAAAAGCAATAACATTTAAGTAGCCTATTTTTCAAAGATTAAATGTTGAAGCAAAAATTTAGCATACAAATGGGTTTATTAAATACCAAAATGAATTTGCAACGACGAGTCTTTGGTCGTTAATGAGATGCACCGTTAGTAATTGAGTTTGAAGAAGCTTTTCTTATAATTGGAAACGCTTTATTCAAATAGTTAAGTTTGATAAAACCTATTTATTCATAATCATGAGCAGTAAAGTTCTTTGTCAATATCACTAGAACTATCTGATGAATTATTAAGTACCTCATCGCTCAAAAATATTTAACTGAGCTAGCTCAGAGCCGTTTTACTTAATTTCATCAGCAGACTTGCTGAGTTTTGCTACAAAAACAGAAAACTAACATACAAAGTGTTGTCAAAATGAAAGAAGGCCTATCCGAGTGGCTGAGTTGATAAATATTTTAGTATTATAACACTAGAAAGAAGTGTTTCAAGTTTATACTTACATAACTTAAAATTTAAAGTTTAAATATTGAATTTGTATCAAATTCAATTTTATATGATAAGCCACTGAATCTTAAAATTTTCGAGTTTTAGTAGTTCAAACAGAAACTTACATTTTTGGTTTGTCTGTGACGGTAAAGTGATAGGAACATTGAACTAACCCAACCTTATTGATGTAAATATCAAATACGTATTTATCGAAATAAAATTTAATTCTGAATACACTGTAATTGTCGCTTTCAAAAATGGTTGTTACTGCTGTAAATGTGTTTTGTTATTTTCTCCTGTTCGTTTCAGTAAATGCCAACTTTCGAAATAATGATAGCAGAACAAAATTAAAAGTCAAATATAGTCTTAAAACAAAATTTCTTTCTTCAATATCCTTATCGGATCCAATTTCAAGTAATATTTTAAAATATTTGAAAAAAATCGACAAAGAAGCAGTAGAAGAATATATCAGAAACGCAGAGTTGAAAAAGACATTGCCTCAAATTCCTAAACTATTGAAAAACTTACATTCAACTCTTAAACATTGCATGGACGATAATTGCTTAATCGCAATTAACAACTTCAAAGGCGTCGATCTCCATCCAACTATTGAGTATCCCGTGTTTCTAAGACAACTCGAAGTGGCTATTGGTTTCGCAAAATACAATTATAACAATAAAACAGCAACCGAAGCGGGTGTTGTATGGCTTGCAAAATACATGATTTCTAGGCTTAATGGAAACTTCTTTAAAGAGATGCCATATGACCCTCAAAATATTGATCCTAGAGTTCCATGTCCAATTATGCCATTTGTCTATTCACTTTGGCCAACAGAATATAAACTTTGTGCAAGCCGATATCCTCCAAAGTTTATTTTGGCATCAAGGCCATGGCAATGTCAAATCCAAGTGGATTTATACATGCCAGTAGATTTACTCCGTCTTGGAAAATACACACAAATTTTTAATAGATGGTCAATAAATGGAATAGCAACTTTGCCAAGTTTAAGACCTCCAGTTCATATTTTAGTTGATTCAAAAGAAGTTATAAATGAATACGATTGGGAGTCTTTAGCTGTTTGGACTACAAAAAGAAACCACAAATTTGAACATCCATCGTTTAGTAAACGGTATATCATAAACGATGCACAAATTTTAGGTCATGTTGAGTGTGACTTTAAATATCTTAGAGTACTGTTGAATATCGAATGCAATATTCAAAAGTTAAAAGTACTTTATCCTTGCCCTGAATGTGAAAATTTATTACTTAAGACTCCACTAGAGCTAGATTATCTCTCATTTGATAACATTGCAATCATCGCAAAAACACAGAAATTTGTAGCGTTCCCAGGAGAGATTTCTCTAGTTGACTGGGAGGAAAAATATACTTTGGCTTATTATATTTGATATTACGCTAAAACAGAAACCAATTTAATCAAAAAGCCATTAGATAATCTGCGTAGCAATAGAGTGAGATTTGCAGAGAAAATAAAGATGCTTGGATATGCTTATGCATCAATTCATACTATGTTTTTGGGAAATTTGACCACACAAGCATCTCCCAAATTTCAGGACTTTGACAACGTTTATTTTACAATGTATATTAAAAGGGAAATAAAGATACGTGACTCGTTCGGGGAAGAATTCTACAGCCCACTACGAGTAAAAAATGGGTTTAGGAATCTACACTTTATAAGTTGTGGTTCACGCGGAATCGAATCTTTTCCATTTGTCAAGTTTGTATTGGTTTTTGAGTGGCATATTTGGGTTTCTATATTTGCATCAGTGGTTTTGCTTTCACTTGCAATTGTAACCCTGTACAAATATAGCTTGAACGGGTGCATAGCTTTTCAGATTGCTATTCTGGGTTCACTTAAAATTTTAGTTGAGCAAGGTAATCCGTTTGCATCACACCTTTGCAAAAATTCTAAATTCAGGCTTTTGATAAGCGGAACATTTCTGGCAGGATTAATCACCAGCAATGCTTTCAAAAGTGATAACATGTACAATATTGTCTTACCGAGGCCTCAGATTTCTTATTATAACGTATTTGAGCTTTTTGAAGACAACTTTACCGTATATAACAGGATTGTATTTTTCCAGTATTGGATCAATCAATTAATATGCGAAAACAATACAAAATTATGTGTTTACGTGAAGTTGAGTAGATATGATGGCGACAAAGAACTTGATTCTGTTAAAAACGTAAAAGAAGGAACAGAGTTAGAAAAAGCCAAACAATCATCTCGTGTTCATCCTAATGCATTATTCACACTGGAAAATCCTTTAGATATTTTACATAGCTTGCATAAAGTTGACATACTGAATATGATCAATGCTGCAGAAATGGAAGCTGGAAACCTTTTGGAAGAGCTATTTTACCAAATACAAGATGATATTATTATTAGAAACTTAAATAATTGCAGTAAAACAGCTTGGATATTACCCAACTACTTTGCACAAACTTTGCATAGATCACTGACAAAGTCTGGAAAGCATTCTGATGTTAGCGTTGCTGCTTATACAATGTCAGAAACGTATATTTATTACGAATGGTCGTACGTACCGTCGTCAATACTTGAGCAATTTTCGTTGATTCCAAACACTGGTATACTCGAGTGGTGGCCTAAGTTTATAAACAGATCAGACCTAGTTACAGCTAAAGTTAATACGATAATGAAACCGAACATGTCTGGAAACATTCTTGTTGTTTTTGTGTTTTTAGGGGGTGGTATATTACTTGCCATAACTTGTTTAATATTAGAGACATGGAAAAATATGTGTTGCTATTCAGCAAAAAAGTAATTGAAGTGCTTATTATAATATTGAGTCTCATGATGTTTTAAGCATGATTGAGAGGAAATGTCGGCGATATCCACGTTTTCGCGATACGCAATACAGTTTAATTTATACAGACTTTAATGATATTTTACCTGATGTACAAGATACTGACAACTTTGACGCATGAATGGAAAATCTCATTTCATTTTTAACTAAAGGTGCAACATTTTATCGTGTATCAAAAGGATATAGTTTTCACGTTTTTTGTTGAAGCATTGTGCGCAATGCAGTTTTTCTAACATATGGGGTGGGCCAAAACAATGTATTTCATAGTAATAAAGTCTTACATCATCAAAGCAACATTTAAAAAATATAATCTTGACGTTGTTTCAACTATTTAAAGTAGTAAAGTATTTAATAAAGTATGTGTATGGCAAACTCAAAGCTTTTAGTTAGCTCATTCATTTTTAAATGTTATATGTAGCATTACGTAGGCTGTAATAAAATGCAACCACATGTTTTAATTAAGTGGATATTTCCATAGCGAATAGCAAACTTTTTGTTTGCATAATTTTTTTGCGATATGCTCGTCACATGAAAACCTTGCATTCCAACTCCATCTCGTAAACAAGTTATGTAAGCAACTTAAATTAACTGCCGACGAGATAAACACGCAAATAAGTTATTCATTTTAATCAGCTTTTCAACAAACTTGCCCGCAAATGTTTACTTATATTAAACCTTAGTTTAGTCGTTTACGACCTAATGAAGAACAGCAATCTTTAAAATGCTACTTCCGTCGTCATTTTCAGTAAATAAAGGCCTATTGCCGCTTTTGTTACGGACCCACAAAATATACGATATCTGGAACATTTTACCCTACCGATATTCAAAAAAGCTACAAAAATTTCAAGTCAAATCTCCTCAAACTTTAAAGAGAATCTGGATAAAACTGACGATTTCAATTTCATTCACCGTGTTGAGTTTCCTGCAAACCTTACACATTAAAAGCGCAATATTACTTCCCCACTACTTGCAATGCTGGTTCTACATTTTGTTTTCAAGTTTTGGATGCTATACAATTTACGACCAGTTAAACAATTGTCACGATATCGTTGCTTTATTTAACGGTATGCTTCTTTTTGAAAGAAGCCATAAAAAAGGTAATTTATAAAAATAATTCGAAACTTTCCACCAAAAAAAAATTATTTAGATTTTTTAAATAGGAACATTTACAGCGGAACATCTCAGCCTCAAAAAACGTTTTAGTAGACCCCTCGTCAAAGTTGTGACATTCGGTACCTTTATTATTCCTTTTGTTGGTCAGCTCTCATTTTTCAAACAACCATGTGTACCAATTCAACCCGGATTCTTTTTGATCAAACGATGCAATAGCTTAAATCATTTGAACAGTACTCCTCCTAAATTTATTCCTTCAATCTCACCGTTTTATGAAAATGCAATGCCTCTACCTTCTATAGTGACTATGTGCATTTTGAGCATTTATACCTTACTCTCTCGGGCTTACATGCTGAATAGCTTTATAACTCAAATGCTAATTGGCCTTGTGATCAAGTCATATTGCTTACATTCCTACATCCGTCTCTTAAAACAGATAATTACAAAGCCATCAAATTCAGCATCCTATCATTTTCGTCTTGGCTGCAAACATTACAATCAGTTGCAAGTTTTTATTAAGAATTACAACGTTATTTACAAACGAAGTGTAGTTTGCATTCTGATTTTTATCATTGGCGAAGCTATTCTCAGTTTGTATGCTTGTATCATCTTGGGCAAGTATTTGCCAATGGAACGACGCCTAATTTTTGGCTATACTGCGAACGACATGGTTTGGTGTATTATAATTATTTTTGATATACTGGCGAACATTTACGAAGAATCTAAACAATACTTGAAATTTCTTCATAGCAATTATCATAAGGAGTACATCACAAGTAAGTCAGCTAAAAGATTGTTGAAAAGTTTTGCTCCTTTAAAAATTTCTATAGGAAATGGAAATTTTGTTGAAGCCAGTACTCCACCAATATGCCAGCAAATGATTATTGAGCGCACTGTGGATTTAATACTTTTGGAATAATATATTTCAGAGTTAGGGTAACCTAGGAAAACCAGTTTTCCGAAAAGGTTACTCTCCTTAGATTTTTATTGATCAAATTTGTCAGAATTTCGTGTGTACATTAGGTTCTTTAGTTAGGAGGTGTACGCACATCTGGGTAAAATACATAATACCTAAATTTCAGTTTTCAAAATTACGTGTTTTGGAAAGTTAGCTAGATTTTTAGTGTGTAGGTATTATGCTTGTTGTCATTTAAAACGTTATTGAAAATGAATAATTCAACTGGAAATTGAAGATTGTTTGAATTTTAGACATAGTAGCTTTTGAGCTATGTCAATTAACAAGCTTGTCATACTTCGTGGCTTTAAGAGTCCATTTATTATTTAGTTGCTATTTGCCGATGAAATTTAAATATTAACTGGTATTTTTACTTGTTTACTGTGAAATTTCTTTTCTTTTGGGTAAAGTAAAATATGCACTTTTCATTGTTTTCTTTTCTTTTTTATAGATACAAAAGCACCAAAGGTACAAAATTTAAGGTTTTTTACTGCCTTCTCAAGTAGTTGCTTTCTTTGAAATGTTTAGGAATTTAGCTTAATTCTTATCAAGCATTCATCCCTATGCTAAGAAAAACTTACAAACGAATAGCATATTGGAATAAAAAACATTAACCCTCCTAAAGTAATAAATTTATGGTTTGATTCACACAAAACTATTCAACTGACGAAAAGTTCAATGGTTCTTCAAAATTTAAGTTTTGAATGAAAACATTTGCAAATCATATTTAAAAACTACGTAAACCATCCGCCCTACTATTTTCTTTATTTTATTTCATTTCTACGACTTCAGATGACCTTATCAGCATTCACTAACGTAAACTGAAGTACACGCATCAAATTCGGATTTATGTTTTAACTGAGGCACCAAGAAAGTAGCCTCCCTGATAAGTACGGAAGCATGACTTTATGAACATTTGCGTACGGCAAAACAGTGACAAAGAAATGCATTATAATCAAAATAGCTTTCATGACAATCTTAGCTAAGTTGCTGCGACATTATCAAATTTGGATCTCCAACTAAAGCTTTGAAATAAAAATAAATCATGTAAACATGAGGTAAATAAGTGCCAGAAGTAGTGTAAAATGTAAAAATAAAAACCGGCTGCGCCGGCGTATATTCGTTTAATCAGTTGACTACTTGTAATAATTGATCAATTTAACGTCACTGTATGAAATTATTAAACATTTGTCATTTTAAAAAACATCACTTTGTTTAAATGAGCTATATTTCAAAAACTGTTGAGTTTTAGACCATAGTATCTTGACAAAGTTTGACCCCAGTACTGTTATCTATCGACTGGTATATTAATATTTTTCACCCATTTAAAAAGCATGGTACCGTTA